>JAXQQM020079695.1:0-25799 GCA_034641835.2 Pinus albicaulis | reverse complement strand
TCATGGCCTTGGGCATCAAATTATGTGAGGCTCCAGAGTCCAACATAGCATTATGCAAGATGAACGCATGTAATCTAAGACGTAGGTAAAAGGGAGGGACTTCACTTTCTTCAAATTGATCTTCTGTGGTTGGACCAAAAATGAGTTTAGGGTAGTCATATTTTACATTCACCATATCAGAAACAGAGTCTATTTGCAAAATTCTAGACACCTGATTTTTATAAGTGCTATTTTGCACCAACTTAGTCAAGGGCATAGACACTTTCAGCTTAGAAATTTCATTTTCTAAATTAAAAGAAGGAGATTTTTCTACCTCTTTTATGGGAGGGTCTTTCTTTTATATTTGTTCCATTGCTGCGCTCTGCTGATTCTTATCAATTGTTGAGTTAATCGCTGAAGGTGTTTTGCTGGAGGAAGGGTTGGCCGGTTCTTTCCCTTTCTTCTGAGAATCGTTCTTCATTTGGAGCGCTTTTCTCTTTTGAATGGGACTGATTGGAACCTCTTTGTTCCTCAAATAATATTTTTTTTGTTGCACTGACAAAGCGTTCATGTACCCTCTCTGGTAGTCATCGAACTCGTCTTCCAACACTGCATCATTAGCTAGAATGAAATCTTTGTCTTTGTGAATGTCTACAGTCAATGTGTATTCCTCATCATTAGCCAATCAATTTTTCATAGCTGATGGTGTGCCCATATTTCTTACAAAATTATTCATTTCTCTCAAATGTTCAGCCAAATTGGGTATAAATTTGCGCAAGAAGTTCATCTTACCATTAAATGCCTAAATCTCCTTTTTGTTCCATGGAAGGTCTATGTGCTAAATTGCCTCCACTCTAGATGGGTCAATGCGGATACCATCTTTAGAGATGATATGCCCCAGCAACTTGCCTTCATCCATGGCAAAGAGACTCTTCTTTGGATTGAGAGAAATTCCAAACTTTCTGCATCGCTGAAAAAAAACTCTCAAATGGTGGAAATTCATATCATCAGAACCAGAAAACACTGTCAGGTCATCCAAATAAACAACAAGAAACACATCCTTTTCATTGGCAAAAGCAATGTCCATTTCTTACTGGAAAGTAGCTCCAGCGTTCTTCAGTCCGAATGGCATTTTGGCATACTAGAAGGTTCCCCAGGGTGTTGTGAAGGCATTTTTGTCTTGATCTTTCTCATGCACCAAGATCTTGTTGTAGCCTAAGTAGCCATCAAGTAGTGACATCCTAGATGCTCCAACTACTCTCTATATAATATGGTCCATTTTCGGAAGTGGATAATTATCCTTTAAGGATGCTTTATTCAGATTCAGAAAATCTATGCACAATCTTATCTCTCCTGTCTTCTTACGTACTGGGACCAAATTTGAAATCCAGTCAGAAAATCTAATCGGGACTATGATACCAGCTTTGTACAATTTATTTACTTCTTTTTCAATGGATGGCAGCAGCTTCGGATTTATTCTTCTCAGATTCTGTCTAAATGGCTTCTGATCCAGCTTTATGGGAATAGTATGCTAGATTATGTTCTTGTCATACACCTTCAAATCTGGATAATCCCATGCAAACACATCAAAAAATTCAGAAAGCAATTTAACATACTTTTCCTTTACCTCAGGGGATAATGCCTTTGACAACTTCACAAACTTGGGCTTATCAGTTGTTCCAAGATTCACATCTTCGACTCCTTTCTCAGTAGGCACCAAGCTTGGTTTCTTTGCAACATCGTCCTGATAAAAAATCTCCTCTAAAGGTATAATACCTCTAGGAAATACATTGTCTTTCAGCTGCAATATTTCCATCTGAATTGTTTCAATCTCTTGATCACCAACCTCATAGTCACCTTCTATTGGAGTATCTTTGAATTTTCCATCACTCTGCAAAAAAGCATTAATCTCATTGTCATCCCAAAACACTTCCCAATACCTTAAATTGTACGGAACAGTAGGCCTATATTTGACATAAATTTCTAAATTGTTGCTGGATTTCATCGGAATCTTCAAGTTTCTTGTTGTAGTGGCAAGAGAATCGACAATGATGTTCTGCATCCTGGGTACTGTTGTCAAAGTGTATTCAAGGAATGTTTTCAAGATATTTAGGACTGCATTTCTGTATGCCCTCAGCCGTGGATCTTTTTCTTGGTACCCTCCTTTGACCTGTTTGATTATCAGCTCTGAATCTCCATATACAGAAATCCTTTTGGCATTCAGCCTCTTCAAAATCTTCAGACCTGCAATTAAAGCCCCATACTCTACTTCATTGTTAGAGCAGTCAAAAGCCAACTTATAAGCACATACTCTAACATTACTAGGGACCTTTTCAGGTTGGAAAATAGGGCTCCGAATCCATATTCCTATGCCAGCTCCATCCTTACCAATAGCTCCATCGAAATCCATGCTCCTAAGGCCTTCTTCTTCTTCTTGTAGATGCTGAAAATTTGTTTCTTTCTAGTTTCTGTTTGAAGAAAACTGACCTTTTATTATATCAATGCTGTTGAAATAAAATAGAATGAAATTATGCCTTCGGTGAAGGGAAAACTGATTTTTTTTTAAAAGAGGAGGGGCAAAGGAAAAGAAGGAGGGGTCTGCATCGCAATCAGAATCAAAAGGGATTGGGAAAGGGGATATAACATATAACAGAACCTTGTAATATGCTATGCGATGCATTTTAATAATCGCAATCAGGGATCGGGAAAAGGGGAAGGTGCATTTGAACGAAGGCAAAAACTTTCGATGCGATTGGCAAGGCCCGATGGGTAATGCAATGAGAGAGCGGGCAAATCCCTTTGAAAATAAATAAAAATGGTTTTTCGTCTGTTCACAAAGGGAGGAAATATTTTTATTGAAAGGGTGGAGGGATTTTATGGTGGGACCGGGATATGAATAATCGCAATCGGAATCGGGCATCAGAAGCTCGAGGCGGAACATAACACAATTCCTCCGATGCGATGGGGGCACGGCTTTGTAAAATGAAACAAAAATAAATATGTTTTACAAAGGGGAAGGGCCATTTTATTATGAACGAGGCAGAATATTTAAGTGGTGGGACCCGTAGGTCCATTGGCATCGGAGATTCGAGGAGGGCGAAGGTAACAGTTTTGTGATTGTGTCGATTGGGATGGTCCGATTGGCTGTGGGCCGTCGAATCGGATGATGAGATTGATGGCGGAGGAGTGGTCGGGGGTTTGCAATCGGTGGGGGGGTCAATCGGATGAAAAAATTTGTGAAATCACCGATTGCATATGGACCATCGGATTAGGGGGTCGATCGACGGTCAGGATGTACATCAAACGGGGTTCCATCAGAAGGGATTTGAAACAATAACATCGGAGTTTTTGCTATGGGCCAATCGAGGCGCACATATTAATATTTGTGATGCTATGGAAAGGAGAAGGGACTTGGGTTGGCAGGGTTTTATAACATAAAACCTTTAAATTTTATCATAATGTTTTAATGGGATGGAGGGGAAGTGGTTTGGAATGGCGGGGAACTTGTATATATAAAATTTATCATAAAGTTTAGGGGTAATGGTGGGGGAGTGATTTAAGTATAGATTACATTTGTGTTTAAACGATTTTATAATGCGATTTTGTAAATCGGAAGGGGAAAAATGGATTTATAGAAGAAAATATTAAACTTTAATAACATAAAGTTTAAGGGAAAGATGGGAAAAAGGGGAAGGGTTATGATATAGAGGACTTTTTACTTCACTTAGGCATAAATTTCAATCCAGGAGTCAGTTTTAAGAGAGAAATATACCGTTGGAAATCTCTTTCTGGGCTCTTTTTGTTGAACATAATTAGAGCATGATTCTGAACTAAAAATGTTGTGGAAAACCTCTCTGAAATGCAGGGTGAGGACTTGGTGGAGATAGCAGCTTCTAAATTGTGACTTATTACATATGCTAACATAAAATTACATAATGAATGATAATAAAGGTAAAGTATCATGTTTTCACCTCAAAACATGGTTTTGAGGTGAAAATTACATCAAACTGAATAAAACATATCTTCGATCTTCCATGTGCTGCGACTTTGAGTTTATTGACTTCCTCATGACCTTGCTAATATTTATTGACACTTGACTCACTAATTTGACCATGGTGAGACCCTAGAAACTAATGAGACCCATTCTATGACCTTCTGACATGACTCACAAAGTGAAAGTAGCCCATGACTAAAGACCATAGAGAGGAGAATCAGCAAGTTTCACATGAGGTTAAACTGATGAGAAATCACTACCATCAATGAATCCATGACCTAGCGGAATGGTGAAATTTATTGGTATGGGACTCCTAATATGCAAATGCAAAAGAGCAATTTTGATCAGTGATGGCAGTATGACTAGACTGACACTAACATATCTGACGGCTCATATTAGATCTCAAAACCAACTCGCTTTCCCTCCATTCTATTCTCCAAAGGGTTTCATCACCAGATCTAAACCATCCATCACTTAAATTTGACGACCCAGATCACTCTGCGACCCAAGTCTTTGCCCTTTCCATTTACTCTCTGAAAAACCTCATCATAAGATCTTAACCATCGATTGTTTCAATCGAACGACTCATATTGTATTAATCCCCCCATGTCATTTTCCATCGCCCATTCTTCTGAGCATCTCATCGGCTGTTTCCCACTGTCAATCTCTGAAGATCGATGGTCCCGATTAAAATTTCCCCTCTGTTTCATTTTCTCCCCACCATATAAACTCCCGATCAATCCCTACCATTGGATTCCCTAATCTAATGGTCCTCATTTAAATTTATGCCCAAAATTCGGTTAAACCCTTTTTCGCTTCCGATAAAGGTTTTCTCCCATTTTTTTGCAATTTCCTCCATTCCGCTATAATATTACCCCCTCTGCATTATAAACTCCCCAATTAATCATGGTCGTTGATCGATCTAAATCGACGACCCGGACTTAATATTACCTCCACTTACCCGACTACCTCCCCATCAAACCTGTCGAGCAATCTCGATCATCGATTGATCTGGATCGACGACCATGATTAAACCTCACCTCCAAAGCAGCCTTAACCTATTTTTTCATTGGTTTTCCTAACTTTTGTGTATTTTTGTAGGTTTTTAAGGTTTCTCCACAGTTTTAAAAGGAAATGAAGGGCTGGGGATGACGATCCCCCAGGCCACTATCAATGAAGAAAATGAATCTGAAGGGTTTAAACCATGATCTTACCATGCCTCATGAGCATTGTGAAGTCATAAAGCCCTCTGCACGCCTACAAAAACAACAAAAACACAGTGAACCTTAATTATACATAAAGTATCAGTGCCAAAGTATGGGATCAAAGCAGAAATGATGAATTAAAGGTATTTAACATATTTTTGAGGGATTAAGGCACAAACTCAGTAAACCAAAGGCCTAATCCCGAGATCAATACAGTATGAAGACCAGAAAATAAGATCAAGGCCTAATTAAGCCTAAAATATAGGATCAAGAAAAATTAACAGTGTTTTAAGATAAAACAAAGAGAAATATCAAGCAAGAGGCCTTTACTGCCACATCAGAGGCCAATTGAATCCTCTCCAGCTACCAAAAGCCACCTGCAGCCTCAAATAAATCAAAGAAGGCATAGTTATTTCCTATTTCAAATATATTTGCCTAAAGACAGCTGAACAGATAATACAACCAAAGAAACTTATTACAACTCTCAGCAAAGTTATTACAAAGATAAGAAACAACCCTGAATTCAATCTTCTCATCCATTAAACCTCAAAAAGCAGAAACAGGGTTATAAAATAGAGTTGTAGGTAGAATGCATTCCAACCTTATGCCTTACATGGTTTTCAAGGCTATGAATTGAATTTATTATGGAATTAATGATACTTTAACCCTAGAAACTCTTCCACCTCCTCATTTTCTTATAAAATTTCCACAGGAGCACATTGTAAATGGTTGGTCTTTGAATATCTATTGCATGTAAATAGTTTTCTGAAGTTGTTGTAAGCTCTGTTTTTAATTTAAGATACCTAAGTTGAGATGAGAAGTTTGAAGCTGTAGAGACTCACTGGACTTGATGATTGTAACTAGTTTGAGCATCAAATGCAAGCTTATTTATGGGATCCTGGTCTATGTCAATGGTGATGTGTTTCTTATTGTAAATTTTTATTTTCTTTTTGTTTCCATTCTGTCCACTTTCTCTGATAAAGAACAACAAATATAGAGCTAGGATTTACTGTCTTCTGTACCCTACTCTCACTGATAAGCTTTATCTTGATGTTTTCCTCCAATTGTGTATTTAAGAATGATTTAATACAGTCCAAGTAGTTAGGGAATGTTGGTGAGCCCATGTCTTACTGTCTAAACTTCAAACATTTTTCTTGAATGATATTTTCAGTTTATGCTAAGTAGATTTGAACCAGGGAAGTCTATGGTTAGCCTTGTCCTCTAGTTTTATCTCCAAAGGTTGTCTAAAATTTTCCCTAAGAGTATGTTGAAATCAGGCTAGGTTCAAAGTCCTTCCCTGATATTAGACTATTATTTTTTTATCTTAACTGTTTTCTTGAAAATTTTTCTAATTAAAGTTGAACTAGGGAAGTCTATGGTTAGCCCTGTCCTCTAGTTTCTCCTCCAACAGTTGCTTTGAAAAGTTTCCCTTTGAATATGCTGAAAGCATGATAGGTTCAAAGTCCTTACTTGATCTTAAGCTATTCTTAATTTTTTAAATGTTTTAAATTGGAAGTATATCGAAAGCAGGATAGTTTCAAAGTACTTACCTGATCTTAGATTACTTTCATGTCTTTCTTAAGTGCATGCCAAAAGCAGGATAGTTTCAAAGTACTTACTTGATCTTAGGCTGCCCTTTGTTCCTTCGTCTGTATTATCTCCATTTATTATTGTTTCATTCCATAAAATCAACTTAAAGAGATCCTTTGACATAGATGACTTTCCCCATGGACCACTCTTGAACCTTGCTGTTTCAATTAAATCCTATTATGACTCCATAACCCAATGGATTGAAGCTACTGTTTTCCTATCTTATTAGCTGAATCATTCCTTCACTTTCATACATCTTCACCATTCATTTAGACTTCCTTCACCTTCATGATATCTTTTCTCAACCAAAACAAACAAAAACCTTGTTCTTCATAACTAGCCTAATATCACATTTCAAGCCTTAAAAGATAAACCAATCTTTGCACGTATAAGAGAGATCCCTCTCTGGATTCAGGAGGGCTAGATCCTAGAATCCCAAAGTGGTTCATATGTTGGCTTTGCAGCTTTAGTCTTGCCAATCTACTAAAACTACAAAGACCTAACATTCTGGTGACTCCGCTGGGGAGTTCTGAGTAAAATCCTTGAAACAAGACACTCAGTATTCAGTGCAGTATAAGTAGATCTCTTCAAGCACTACCAAGAAAATGGTAATCATGATAGGACTTATTTGAATCAGTGACAAACTAAGTAACCCTTAGGATTCTCATAGACCTTATCAAACCTTGAAGAAATCAGCTAGCTAAGCCATAAGAGTAAACTTTATTTGTCTCATCACCCTAGCTAAGTGTTGAAACAAATTTAGGACACTCTTAGAACCAATAGGACTAAAAAAACTCAGACAACCCAAAAATATTTCAGATTGGTTTCAAATAAACATGGTGGTGGAACCATAAAACATTTTACCTTCATAAAAAGATAAATTTTTTCCACCTGGTGACTCCACAATCCAAAAAAAACCTAAATAATCCACTGGGAAACCCATTTTTATCATAAAATCATATAAACTCAGTTAATAAGACTTTAAGGATTAAATTTTTCTTGTTTAAAGATTAGTTAGCCTCCTAAAGATTGTCATATTTGGTTAAACTTTTCTTGTTAAGTTGGGTCTAAAAAACATAGCATAGTGTCTTCTAGAAGAGTTCATACTAGAGCCTATCCTGACCCAAACCCTCTTGAGATAGTTGATAACCCTGAAAGAATACTTAGGACGTCTCCTAAGGCCAAATCTTCAACTATTGTCAGACCTTTCCATAGAGTTAATTATGTCCCTGAAAACCTTGCAGCTCTACAAGATTCACAAGTTGAATGAAGAAACCCATTCAGAACTAGGTCACTTAATGATGTAGATCAGATATATTTAGAGCCTTCACTTTCATCCCAAGATAGAAGTGAACATCCTGGTAGCAGAGAAACTACTCCACCTGATTCACATTTCCTTCATAATTTTGGTTTCTCTCATCCTAGATCTACTCAACAATCTCTTGCTGGTCCATCCACTTCTGTTACTCATACACCCACTATTCAAACCACATCATTCCATCAAACCCATCCCATTTTACATCCTCCACTTGTAAACCCCACATTTTTCCCATAACCTCCTATCATGGCAACATGGTATGCCCCTCTAGTCCTTCCTTTACCCTTAGTCAATCTTCCACAGGACTATCAATCCAAGATACCATTGTATGATGCCAGTGGTGCTACTATTGCTTCACAACATGTGGAAAAGATGAATGACTATTTTGATAGAAATGAGATTGATGATGAAACTGTCAAACTTAGATTTTTTGCTCAAATTTTAGGGGGAGAAGCAAGAAAATTGCTCAAAATATTAACCCCTAATAGTATCAATGACCTTCAAGCCCTCTTTCAGTTATTCCTAAACAAGTGGGAAGTCAATAAAAACCCTCTCCAAATACTTTCAGACTATAACAACCTCAAAAGAAACACTGGGGAGAGTGTTCAAGCTTATTGCACTAGATTTAATAGTGTGTATAATGCCTTACCCCCAGAATTGAAACCTCCACAAGGATCAACCTTAAACAAGTTCCCTGAAGGATTTGATCCTAAAATGGCCTATCAGCTGAGAGAGAGAGATCCCTTGAATCTTGAAGATATGCAAAAAGGAGCTCTAGTTGTGGAAGTAAATCTAATGGAGAAAAGAGAAAAAATGAGGAATGAGAAGAAAGTATCATTTAGGGAGGAATCTGCACCTTCCACATCTAGCTTAAGGATGGAAAGAATGATGGAGGAAATGATGAAAAGATGAGCATACTTGAGAGACCACAAGCAAGTCAAAATCAATTAGCTCCTCAAAACAGAAACCAATCTCAAAACCAAAATCAGAATTTCAGGAGAAATCAGCCTCAAAACGGACCAAGAGACCCTGATCAGGAGATTATACCTCCTTTTCATCAAAATTATGTGAGTGAGGTTGAAGAAACAGTAGAACAAACAAGGGAAGATGACATAAACATGTTTGGAGTAGACAATGATGATTTTGGTGTGCATTACAAGAGGAAACAAGGTCTATACACACCCTATGATGATAAAAGAGCAGAAGATGAATTTTATTATCAAGAATTGAAAAAGGTCATCATATAAACCCCAAAAGAATATGAACTTAGGAGTAAATGCAATCAGGAAACTCCCACAACCAAAGATCCTGAAAAATCTGCAAAAAAAAGCCTTGTAAATAAACCCAAAGTTACAAAACAGAAAGACAAAACAGTGGCTGTAATTTATGATAAAAACAAAGAAGAAGGCATTCAAATTAATAAAAAACAGAGTGCAGACTTTAGCAGCGCTAGTACTTCAGTTAGTGCTCCTATTAAAACAATGTTGACCAATGTAAATAAAGGAAATCATAAATCTGATTTTGCTGATAGAGTGGTAGTTAACAAGGCTGAAACAAACATTTTAAAAAATCAGATGCCTTTTAGTTTGGAGCAAGAAATTGCCAAAATCAAAATCTCTATTTCTGTCATCGAATTAGCTACCCAAGATGTGTATATATCTCAAATTTTGAAGGCTTTTAACATAAAAGAGAATAATGACACTATCAATCTTAGTGATGACCAACCAGAGCTCTTATTTGGTCCAAAGATTGAGGGAAGATATCAACAAGGACCAGTTCCTACATTTTATGTTAGTTTGAAGATTCATGACAAAATTTTGCACAATGCTATGCATGATTCAGGGGCCTCTCACAATTTAATGCCCAAAGCAGTAATGGAGAGCCTAGGCCTTCAAATTACTAGACCGTACAAAGAGCTATACTCCTTTGACTCAAGTAGAGTGAAATGTTTAGGTTTAATAAAAGACCTCTGTGTAAACTTAGCACAAATTCTAGCCAAATGTTTAGTGACGGATATTGTAGTGGCTGATGTACCCCCCAATTATGGTATGTTTTTATCAAGATCTTGGGGAGCTAAGTTACAAGAAACAATGCAAATGGATATGACATATGCAACCATCCCTGTTTTCAATCATACTAGAAGACTTTATAGGGAAACTCACATGCAATATATGGTAAGTAGCCAAGAGAGACCAAAAAAATCTCCTCTTTATTCTGTACATACAGGCCTTGACTCATTTATTCTTTTCAATGATGAAACATTCAATGAGCAAGAAACCTTAACTGACTTAGTTCCAAATATAGAAAAGGAGGATGATAATACAAAAACACCAAAACAGTTTGCTAATCAGAAAACCACAGCAAACAAATCACAGGTCTAGAGCTACAAATCAGTAATCCATCACTTTTTAACCTTGAGAGCTAAGATAAGAATCCTCAACTTAATGAAGAACATGAGGAACTAAAACAAATTCAACATAGTGCTGATCTTCAAGAACAATCCAAAAGCACACTAGATGATGAGGATAGTAGCCAAACTAGTGAATCTGAAACTAGTCTTCTTTGGAGTATGAAATTTGATGGGTATTGCACTAAGAATGATGCAGGTGTAGGAGTGTGGCTTCACAATACAATGAAAAATCATGCTGAAGGCCATTCCTACAAATTAAACTTTCAACGCACCAACAACATAGCTGAGTATGAAGCTCTGCTTTTAGGCCTACACTTATTGAAGAAATTAGGGGCCAAAAGGATAAAGGTTCATGGTGATTTTGAACTAATAATTAGGCAATTGAATGGGGAATATAGTGCCAAAAATCCCAAAATTAGAGCCTATAGAAATTATTTCATGGATTTATTGAAAAAATTTGAGGAATTCCAACTTATTTTTGTCCCAAGAAACCAAAATATTGTTGCCAATGGTTTAGATTTTGCTGCTAGAACGTGCCTAACACCTTATGAAACCAAAAAAAGCACCACCCAAATCAAATTTAGACCAGCTGTCCCTGACAATGAAAAATATTGGGAAGTGTTTGATGGAGACAAACAAATAGAAGACTTCTTACAGTCTAGAAATGAATTTGAGCTCCCAAGTTCAGATTCAAAGTATGACAATGACTCTTCCATTGAAGAAAATATAATTGATGAAGAAGTAAACTCTCCAAAGATTGCTGATATAAATCTTTTAGCTAATAAACTTGAACATAACACAGATATTAGTGCAGATTTAGAAAAAGAAGACTTAGAAACACTGCAATCTAACACTCAAAAAATTCCAAAAGGTTTGGTCCCATTAGAAGACTTGTTCGATTTCAATGATGTTGCCAAAAAATCAAAATTGGAGCTTGTTGAAACTGAAGTAGAAGAGTGTAACATAGGCAGTGAACTAAATCAAAAAATGATCAAACTGTCTAAAACTTTACCAACTCACATCAAGCTAAAATACAGAGTTGTTTAAAGAATTTTCTGATGTATTTGCATTGAGTTATGAGGATCTAAAGTCCAATGACACGGATATAATTCAGCATAAGATACCCCTCAAGGAAAACCAAAAAATTTTTAAACAAAAGTTGCGCAAAATAAACCCTGTTCAATTACATTTGATTGAGAAGGAAATCAAGAAAATGTATGAAGCTAGAATTGTTGTTCCTATTAGATATTCAGATTGGGTATCTAATCTAGTGTTAGTTAGGAAAAAGACAAGAGAAATCAGGCTTTGTATTGATTTTAGGAACTTAAAAAAAGCCTAATTAAAGGACAACTACCCTTTACCCAAGATGGATCACATTTTACAAAAGGTAGTTGGGTCTAAAAGAATTTCTTTGCTGGATGGCTTCTCAGGGTACAATTAGATTTTAGTACATCCTAATGATCAACTAAAAATAGCCTTTACTACACCTTGGGGCACTTTCATGTATGTGAAAATGCCCTTGGGTCTAATGAATGTTGGTGCTACATTTTAGAGAGCCATGCACATTGCATTCTCAGAAGAATTAGGACACTTCATCATTATTTACCTTGATGATATCATTGTTTTTTATAAAATAGATGAAGAACACCTAGAACACTTGAGAAAATTATTTGAGAAATGTAGAAAGTATGGGTTATCTTTAAATCCAAAGAAAACAATGTTTGGTCTCCAAGAAGGTAAACTACTTAGACACATCATATCAGAAGAGGGGATAAAAATAGACCCAAAGAGGATTGATGGTATTTTGCATATCAACCATCCAAGAAACATCAAAGAACTTCAATCTTTCATTGGACAGATTCATTTCTTGAGAAGGTTCATACCCAACTTAGCTGAACTCCTTAGAAACATAACAAACATGTTAAAGAAAAAAGGAGTTAAATGGACCTTAGAAGCAAAGAAATCATTTGAACTGGTAAAACAAGCATTAACCAAAACACCAGTTCTTATTAGCCCTGATTTTACAAAGGATTTTCTCATTTTTTCATTTGCATCAGAACATACAGTAGCTGATGTCCTATTGCAGAAAAATTTGAAGGGACAAGAGTAGCCAATGGCATTCTTTAGTAAGGCACTAAGAGATGCACCTATGAAGTACAATATCATGGAAAAACAAGCCTTTACCTTAGTCAAAGCCATAAAAGACTTCATAGTTTAAATTTTACACTCCCACATAATTTCATTTGTGCCAAATTCAGTTGTGACAGAAATTTTAACATAGGACCCAGATGGAAAAAGAGGAAAGTGGATAGCTATGATACTTGAATATGATTTAGAAATCAATCCCACTAAACTCATAAAATGCCAAGGACTAGCAAGATTAATGGCTGAATCTAATTTTGAAGCTCTTTATATAAACATGATAAATGCATTAGATGAATAGGAGGAGTTGTCAACTCCCATTATTGAAGATCATTTTCTATTTTCATCTTGGTATGCTGATATTTTATATGTTTTTCTCAATTTGAATACACCTCCTGGTTTGTCTAAAACAAGGGCAAGATTTTTAAAGTAAAAATTTGTTAATTACTTCATTTTAGATAAATGTCTAAATTGGAAAAATGTTAGTGGATTATTGCTTAAATGATTGCCTAAGAATGATGCAGATAAGATCAAGCATGAGTTCCATGAAGGAGAATGTGGAGGCCATCTCTATTGGAAGACAACTGCCAATAAAATCCTTAGAGTTGGTTACTATTGGTCCACCCTCTTTCAAGATGTCCATAAAATGATTATTTCCTGTCATAAATGCCAACTCTTTGAAGGAAAAAGAAAATTGCTTCCTTTACCCTTGCAACCAATCACTGTTGAAGCTCATTTTCAACAGTGGGGTCTAGACCTCATAGGGGAAATCCATCCACCCTCATCTTCCCAATATAGATGGATCCTCACTGCAACATACTACTTTACCAAATGGATAGAAGCCATCCCTTCTAGGCAAGCCAATGACTCTATTATCATAAAATTCCTTGAAAACCATATCCTCTCTAGATTTGGCTGTCCTAGGAAGATTATCACTAAAAATGCTACTGCATTTGGATCCAAAAAGATGGCTGAATTCTGTCACAAATATCAGATTACATTGGATCATTCTACTGCTTATTACCCTCAAAGTAATGGGCTGGCAGAATCCTCAAACAAGAGTTTGGTGAACATAATCAAGAAGTTGCTGGAGGACAACAAGAAATCATGGCACACAAAGCTAGTAAATGCACTTTGGGCTGACAGATTAACGCTTAAAAAATCAATTGGAATGTCACCCTACCAGCTTGTTTATGGAGTAGATGTAATTTTTCCAACCAGCCTAGGAGTGCAAGTCATGAAGCTGATCCAATAAGTACAGTCTGAAGACAATGACATGATCAGAAGAATTAATCAAACTATACATCTTCAAAAAAATAGAGAGGAAGTCTACAACAAAGCATTACAAAAGCAAGAAAGCATCAAGAAGCTTTTTGATAGAAGGACAAAGGCCAGTGATTTCAACATTGGTGACAAAGTTTTAAAGTGGGATTCAAGGAGAGAAGATAAGGGAAAGCATGGGAAATTTGATAACTTATGGCTTGGCCCTTATCTAATTCATTGTACTGCTGGTAACAATGCTTATTTTTTGCAAGGATTGAATGGAGCTGAACTTTTTGGAGGTCCTGTCAATGGCAGGATGCTCAAACATTATTTTTCTTAACCATATCAGTTTGAAAGCCCTTTTTATTTTTTCCTCATTATGAATATCATATCCCTCATTGCATTCAAGGTTAGAATATGAAGAAATTCAAAAACAATAGAAAGAGAAAAGAGGGCAGATTGTTAAAACAAGAAAGGTACAACCCCATACAAAAAAGAGAAACAAATCTGAAAGTGTGCAAGCTCAAATGCCACTCCTAAAAAACATACTTCTAGTTAGTCATACAACCTAATCATGACTAATTAGTTTTCAATTTACTGCTGATAGGTTAGTGAAATATATTTTCCAAACATCTTAATCTTGGCTTATCAGTTAGCAAGATTAGGATAGAAGAAAAAGGGTTCAAACAAGCTCAAAATATGAACCTATGAGTTTCAAAAAGAAGAAAGGCTCTAATATGTTTAAATTTGAGCCAAGGTAGAAAAAAAACTGGTTCTAATATGCCAAAAACTTGAACCAGGAAACAAAGAGAGAACAGCTCAAACAAATTAAAAAAAAAAGCTGAAGAAAAGAGAAGGATGCTCTTAAACTTTCAGATCTTAAGCCTTCATCATTTTGCTTCAATTTTCTGCAAATTTTAGTCTATGTGCAGCTTGTTTTTATGCCATAGATCAGCAACAAGTTAGATTGTTTAATCGTGAATTGTCTACTTTTAAATTTCTTTTTTAGAAGTTAGAGAATAAAATCACAACAACCTAATCCTGACAGAGTGTAGTTAGGTAGATAAGCTTATGAACTCAACTGCTTAATCTGAGTTCATGGAGAAATAAGGGTAGAAATAGACTAGTTTTATGCTTTCAAAAGAATAAAATGTGTGTAAAAATAGTTTGCCAATCCAAATGCACTCTAAAAGAAGAAAAAATGTTAGATCATTAGGATTGGGTAGGTAGAAAGCTTGTTTTGACATAATTCCACTGTTTTTAATGGTTGCAAACATTGTCAGATCAAAAGAAGACTAGTAAAGGAAAGGAAAATTGCAGCCCAATGGATGAGGCATTGATCAACTTCTAGAGAAGACATGTCTGAAGTTCTTGACACCTTCAAGAAGGTGCCATCCCCATGTGGAGCCACTGTTAGCCACCTATAAAAAATTGTCATATCAAATGGTGGCTAAATCATTTTTAAGACTTTAAGAAACAATTTTATGGCCAAATTGTGAGTTCTTAAAGCCTTATGAAGATGACTAATCCTTTAGTTAATCTTCACTGCCATTTCCCTCATAAACCTGAAAAATCTGTTGTTTGCCTGAAGAAAAAGACTGCTCAAAACCCCATTTTTCCATCATTTTTACCCCTCCTTTCACTCATGAATGACCTCCATTTTCATCCATTTTCCTCATAAAATCCTTCCATTAGCCTCATTTGACCCTCAAAATCACTTCAAAATCCATTTTAAACCTTATATTTCTATGTTATTTGGTTTAAAAAGCCTTTTTTTCCCTACTGGAACCCTCAAATTGCCTCAAAAACTCTGTTTTTTAGGCCAAAAACACCCCTCTCTGCATATAATTTTCTTAAGCCCCCAAGGGCTTAACTCTGGTAGACCCTTTGCTTCATAAGACCTTAAGCCCCGCAACCGGGCATTAAAGGCTTAAAAACCCTTTCAAAACTCGACGATTTATTTTCGTTAATGAGACAATACAAGCTTTAACTAAGAATTTTGATCCACCATGCAAAATTAACCCATATCACCGTATAGGAAAATGGAATTGTGGAAGATTTTAATAAAATTTTGGAATAAAGTAATCGACCAAGATCCGTAATGTCGATCCAAGCGGAATTGGGACGACGCATCTTGTTTGCGTACTATGGGCCTACCTGAATACGTGCAAAAAGTTGAATGGGAAAAAAAAAACATGGTTTCAATTATTTTATGGAAAGGAAGCCATTATGCCCATGGAGTATATTGTTCCTAGCTTGCGCATCGTAGCCCTTACGAACATGGCGGAGCCTGATATCATGGCGAAATGCTTAGAGCAACTAGTTGCCTTGGAGGAAGATCGATTCATTGCTAACTTTCATCAGTGAGTTCAGAAGGCCTGGGGAAAAACATGGCATGATAGACATATTCGGTAGAAGGTCTTCATGGAAGAAGAAGTGGTCCTGCTATATGATAGCCATTTTTCGAACCACCCAGGGAAGTTCCGTCAGCATTGGCTAGGCCCGAATATGGTAAAGGAAATCACTAACGGAGGAGATGTCTAGGTAGATATGTGGCATGGTGATATTGTATCAAGATATGTTAATGGCAGTCATCTCAAACCATACCAGATCAAATGACTATATGGCCGGAGTAGCTGTGTCACGAATAGTACACACAGGGTTGGTGCATGGGAATGGATGAGCAGGGATGATGCATAGGGGGTACGCTATCTGTGCTGGTAGGATGTGCAGTAGGAAAAAATAGCCGTTGAAATGGGTTGGGCACTTGGGAAACCGTGCTTCCCAATTGGGGGAGCGGATTACAAGAAATTAATATCAGGTCACATGTAATTAATATGGTGACTTTTCAGGATTTTTAACTGTTTCCATAATGATGAAGGGAAATTAAGGAGCTATGAGCTGGTTTTCCCCTGGGATGGCTATAAAATGGGGATTGTTTAGAGCACGGGGTTCCCACCTTGGTCTAACTTATTAGCCTTCAAATACTCTGATATCTATCGTCTTCTGGCTACCTACATGACTACTGAAACTGCACCATCCATTGGTAGCACTGCTGAATTTATCTTCCAAGCTAGGATTCTTGCTACCTACCCCATTGGTACCTTGCCTGAGATGAACTCTGAAGAAGAGGGATCTGATGAAGTTTGGGAAATAACCCCTGTAGCAGAAGAAGTTTTTTCCACCCCAGCCATGTGGAAAGGCAAAGAGAAGGTTAAACATGCATGATGGGTGGGTGGAAAGCCACGTACTTCCTCCCAGATTCGGCAGTCCCCTAAGAAATTTTCTAAGAAGAGATTGCCTGCTACCCTTTCGAACCCCATGGCCCTCACGACAGAAGGTCTAAAAGTGACCCCAGTGACCTGGTTATGGCCTTATATTCGGCCATGGAGAATAGTGTCCCGTATGCCCAATGTGGATGTTTTTTGTTCATGTCTTCAGATGTCATTGGTCCCTAAAGGTGTGCTGCAGCTGGGAGATATGTTTGGCCACCTCCCCCACATCATGTTTGATGATCATGACTTGGGTAACCTAGATGCTTTTCCTTTGATAACTCCATACCTGTACTTAGAACAAGCCATTGAAGATGGTGTACCCAAAGCAGAGCCAATAGTTTGGGTCAAGGGACTCGCTGGCACAAATTTTTTGAACTTACTACACCTCCCTCCCTTCAGTCACTACAACATCACCAACCTGATCGCTCACCAATTGATGGCACTTGTTCACGATGGCTGCTTAGGGCTCAAAGGCTGCATACTGATCGATGATGCTCTCATTCACAGCATTACTGGCCTACCTATGCATGCGCCTAATCTGCGGGATGGCACAGGCAAGATATTCAAGCACCATCTCATTAAATTTGTCTGAGACAAGTACGAAGTCAAGCATAACAAGCGGGGATTTCTGATTGATACAATCAATGACCTTGTTACACGTCTGGGTACTCAGATCCTAGCCTGCAAGGTGATGTAGAAATGTCAAGCAGCAACCACACCTACTCATGTAATTGAAGTCACGAGATGGTGTGAAAAGGGTGTCTGCTTTAACTAGTCCCAGTACATGGTAGAAGAATTCCTCGACAATGTGCTTGAGGCTCAGGAGCATGGCAAAGAATTCTACTATTCATGGATAATATTGCTGATTGTATTAGTTTCCTAGGAGCTCCCAAAAGACGCAGTATTTCCCCCCCTGGAGCCTAGCATGTGTGAAGGAGCACGATTTTCCAACCTCTGGGATTCCAAGGACCCATAGTAGATTGAGAAAAATAAGACCTTTTGGCTCCTCTACGAGGGTGCTCTCTTTGAAGCCATTGATTCCCAGCCGTGCCTATCCCCAACTATCCATGACAAGTACAAGTACATCGCTGCATTTCAAGTAACAATGCATAATGTGAATATTCGGGCTCATAAGGAATGTACTTCGCATAATCTGCCATATATGACTACGAAGGCTGAAATTGAGCAGGTCATCGAAGCTTAGTCGGTAGAGTGGAAGGTCGTCGCCCTGCCCATCGACCTCACCTCAGCAAGAACGTCTGGCCACCCTGTAGTATCACAGCCCACCATTCCACTCAGCTCCATGACAATGCCAGATGTTCCTACCATGCCACCTGAACTGGACTCCCTGTCGGACCTGAATCTCACCAATGAAGCCGATGCAGGTACATTGGTCCTACAAAACCTCAAATGGCCCTACAAATCATCCCAAGGACCTTGCAAGAAGCAGAAATCCACTAATGCTAGCACTGATATGAAGGGTACCCTAACGGAGGATGATCTGGATAAGATTGTTGATGTTGTCACCACCAAAACTGCTAATCAATGGATTACTTGGGTAGAACACAACAAGGTTGCAATGGAAGTTTTGCAGACAGAACTATGAGCCCTTCGGCTCAAAGTGGACACCCCTCAAGCGAGCGTCCATTAATTGAGGCAGAATCAAGCGAGCGAGGATCAAGCAGGGAGTTTAGCCCAGCATGGCCCCATTACGGCGCTACCAACCACTGAAAATAATCGACCCTGCCAGCTCCCAGACACTACTCTTACAATGGAACCCGTTGACCTTTGTAACCAAGTCCAAGGATGCCCAGTCGCCCTTGATGTTAATCGATTGGCTAACGAGCAGTTTCATGAACTATTTACAACCGTCACGTATGAATTGTAGCACTGGGAACTCCATGCATAACAACACCTCAGCACGGCTGAGAAAAATATTGCGACCCACATTGCTAAAGATGCCCAAATCTAGGCTGCGCATGTCACCAGTATCACACAACAATTTCCCTTGGAACAACTAATTGATCGACTATGCAAAGATATGCCAGGGATGATTACTGCTTTTGCTGAGCCCCAGGCCAAGATTGAAGGTCTGATAGCTACTTTGAAGGCGTCCTGGACTGAGGTATCAACTGTCAGAGCTGAGTTTGAACTTTATATTTCTTCGTTGCAGGCCAAAATTCAGCCTGGAACCCCTTTGGAGGAACGTGACCAAAGAGTTGCACTAATTATAGAGGCCACTGCTACTCTCACTCCACAAATCAATCAGGGAGTAAACCTTCTTGAAAATGCTATGGAAATTTGGTCCCAGGTGTAGCATGATCCTCTCCTCTGTGATATTGATTAGGAATTGACTTAGAAGGAGCAGGACTTTGAGTAGTTGGAAGGTATGATGTCCACCCTTGTTCTAGCTCAACACTTTGCATGGCTTAAAACTAGCCATGCGCTTCATAGTGACATCATTGTGCTCCAATGTAAAAATAAAATCCTTAGTGACCATTTGACACCATGGTTGGAGGATGCCCTTAAGCTCTCATAGGAAATAGACGGGGCGGTCCAACAATTGAACTGGGCTCTTGACAATGTCACTACTGCCTTGGAACGACCAACATCTTAGAAATTGGTGGAGATCGCGCAGACAGCCACCCTGCAAAACCTTCAAGTGTTTCCTCTGCTTACTGCCACCATGGAACAAATCAAAGAAAGGATGAAGGTCTCACCCTTGCTGTGACTCGGGACGAGTCACAAGATTTTGTTGGGGGCCTATTGGAACGACATCCCTTAGCTGCATTTTTGTAATATTCCTAACTAAGCATGCAACTTGTTGGAATATTAATTTTTCTCCAAACACATAGTTAGATAAATAAATGGGTAGAGAGGCCCATAATTTTTTTTAGAAGAAACAAAATCCCTCTTAATGGGAAAGGTATCATATTCATAACTAGATAAAACCACCTTCATGTGTAAACAAAGTCAAAATGCATGTGGACCAAATCAAGTTTGACCAAGTCAACAAAGCTAAGATGGAGGATGTGGAACATTAATGAAGGTAACTCAGTGGGAATATAGATCTGTTTAGATAGTTATAATAAAGCCACATTGAGTGTGGAAGAAGACTTTGCATGGAGATCTAGTCAAGATTGACCAAATTCATCAGCGTTGTTATGGAGGAGTGGTATTGATGATGGGACAGTGCAGGTTTGGAGGGAGATTCATTACATGAAGATGGAAACCCTAATGAGTGGGACCCAAGGTGAGAAGGCTCACATTGTTTATAAGGAGGAGGATGGCAGCCATATGGGGTTAGCTTATGATTATGATTTTCTAATTATATGGTTTGTTTAGACATATTTCTTTCTCTAGATATTTAGCTGAGATAGAGTGTTGTTTAGCACAAGGTCTTCCTGTTTAGGAATTCCTTCTCTTTCCTTGAGGAGCTCTTGGAAGAGTATTGCACCATATTTTCCACTATCTGGCTTGAGGCCAAGCTTCATATTCCTTTGAAAATGCATATCCTATTGAGGGTTTGCATGTTTCAGTAAGCTGCAACAAGTGGAGGCTAGATCTTCAGATCTAGGCCATTTCAGTGCTTCTTTTCAGTGGAGGAGGGTTCTACTCCATTGAGAGGAAAGTATTGGAAGATTTGAGCTTCATTTCTATATATTGGCTACAGGACAACATTATTTTTTCCCCTACAGCGTAGAATAAGTCCAGATCTGCGTTATTTATGAAGGAGCTACTATAGGGTGATTCAGTGCACCATTTGGAGAGCTGATTTTCTGAGTGTTGGGGATCTACCCTTCACTTTGGAGATCTATTGAAGGAGATCATTTTATTGTTTATATCAGATCAGATCCACTTTCTAGATATGAATATTTCCATAGATCTACAGTATTATATCTCATATCTACACTTTGTACATGGTGTTTTGCTGAAAACCCCAAGGGGGATTGATAAAGGAGCATTTATAGTGCATGGATTTTCGATAGATCTAAATTTTTTTCCACATACTTGCTTTATATATGATTTCAAACCTACTACTATTGCATAGGTAATAAAATAACGCTGTCATGGTATTCCAGCTTTTACACATGGTTGTAGTCCCTATTTTTGCATGATTTTGAGCTATTTATGGCAGGGGAGGTCTGTTTAACTATGCAATAGTGATTTTATTATGATTTCATTTTAGATATAGTTACTATAATACCAGATATAAGGGATACATGAGTTGCATTTAACTTTCATTTCATACATTTCAGAAAAAAAAAATTTATTTTAACATGTACTGCTGAGTTTTCCCATTTGGGAATATTACAGTGGTATCAGAGCATGATCTTTGGCTCAGCCTATGAGTTTCAAGCCAAGATGATATAAGAAGAAGAAAGAGACCATAATTATGGTTGGAATGAGTTTTATATCATCTCTTTTCAGATCTAAGAAGGACCTCACCAAGGAGGTCAAGGAAAGAAGATTGGAGAAATAAAATGAAACCACCTTAGGGTTTCAAGATGGAAGGTCCATGTACTTCCTATTAGAAAAAATAAGATCCAGTATTTCATAGAGCTCCAAAGAAACCTACTATGCCCTTTTTTTTTGAAGAAAAGATGCAAAGAGATGGAGGAAACTTATATCATGTGATTCTAAGTGAATATCTTGTAGAATATAATTCTTAACCTAGAGATATCAAGAAGAATATAACTCTTCCACAGTTCATTTAGCTCAAAGAAGAAAGGAGACCTTGCAGCAATAGATGAATGAAGGGCATTAGATTTATATACTCTACCTTTTATGGGTCATCCTCATGCACAAAAAAGGCTTGGAGAAAGAAGTTGGATGCATTTTTTTTGCTACATCAAGTAGTAGAGAAAGAAGTTGTTGAGATTGCAGTGTTACACCTTCAAGGTGAAGCAAACAATTGGTGGTTCAGCCATTTGAGTCATGAAAAAGTGACCGCATATGTAGATTTTACTCAAAGTTTTATCAAGAAGTTTGATAAAAAGAAGTCCAAGGAGAAGAAGCCTTCACCACCACTTATTTCAAGAGCACTTGTTTCAGGAGGAAGGCTGCTTGCACCTTTGCAAACTAATCTTGATCTCTTGATATCTAGAGTCCCATGCACCATTCTGGAAATGCATGAAGAAAAGGAGACTTTTACCAGTGCCGATGAAGCCATAGAAGAGCAACCATCATCATCAATAGTTGGGGAAGCCATCACACCAGAAGGATGAACCCTTGTAGTAGTACAAGATGTTCCCAAGGCTTACCAGGGTATGCACATGTTTCTATTTCATGTTATTTCAATAAAACATGTGGAGGATGATGGGAATGTACCATTGCATGACCAAAGTCAAAAGATATTTTTGATTTGGAGCAGCAAAATTTCACTACACTGAGCATCCTTGATTCATTCAAGGAAGAGAAAAATAGTCATCCTAGTGTATCATTGTTAAGTTGCACACAACCTTTGGGGTTGGAATGTAGATTCTTGGAGGATGGGATGAGTATTGTCTTGAACAATACATTGCAAAACTTTGTGTTCAGCATTAGACATGATCTTGAGGCAGCAGTTGCACCATCATGGAGATAAAAAACACTTTCATTGAGCAACAGTGATGAGTTGGGGGCCCAACCATTGTTGGAGCATTCCAATGACCTTCCCATATGTATGACAAAGGATGGGTAGATAGTTGTTGGGGGACACCTTATGATGGATAACATCTCTCATGGTTGTGATGGATATTTCTTCATGGATCCTTCACATCATGATGGGAGGTTTTTTCCTACCACATATTTGGATCATTGTGGCATCAACTTGGTAATTTATTAGTGGTTGTCATTTGGATATCTCCAAGAGATTGCATTTCAACATCCCATGAAATGCAAAGACATAAATCTGATTTGGGAGGGTTGTTGGCAATATGATGCAGAGTGTTGTCCTTGATGGCAACCCACTTGATGAAGATGATGGCAACCTACTTGACGAAGTTGTTCTTGACTTGATGAACTTGTTAAATGATGTAAATCTGATGTATCTACAATGACTACAGAAGGTAATGATGGAAGGAATGTCAGTATGTCCCAGAACATGATGAAAAGAGTATGTCTCAAGGCATACGCGGATTTGTCTAGATGAAGTAGCGTATGCACGTGGGAAATAACGTGCCAAGTTGCGTATGGGAAAAAGCGCTCTAAATTTGTAAAACCAGGGGTAATTACCATGGTATTGACCCATTGTATTGAATGATGGTTCGCCTATGTGATCCCGTCCAGGAATACCATTGGAAGTTATGTGGTTTTGACTCATGGTATTGATGAAGGGTAACCCTATATAAGGAGAAGAAAATCATTGTGCAAAAGGTGTGCATGTGTTTGGGCTTTGATGAATACTTCACTCTGAAGTATATCTATATGGTTGAACCCTTTTCCTAATTGATAGGTCTAAATCTATGATGCACCTATGAACATGATGAAGGCTCAAGATCTCTAGATCTAGAAATGGTGAATGTCAAGGATGATCTGAAAAGAAGTGAAGAAGACCTGGCGCAATCCTGTTGAAGAGATTGAAGAAATCTGGGTAAGTTTATAGATCTGGTCTGTATTGCAAAGTTTATCTTTTATAGATCTATACACAAGTTCGTTTCATGAAAAGCGCGTGTATACGCGGGTATGTGGAAAGAAAAGTGTGTATGCGCAGTTAGGATTTTCTTTGGAAAATGTACTGAAGTATACACGGGTTCGTCTTCTGGAAAGTGCGTATATACGCGGGTCTAATTCAATAAAAGTGCGTATGATTTCTGATCTAATGGTTGCTGAAGGTTGAATGTGTTTCTGCATATCTATTCTGAAGTCTGGGTTATATCTGATATTCTGGTTACAGTGGTTTCACTGTTATGTTTGATGCTTTGGGAAAAGGTTGTTTATTGACAAGTAAAGGGTTGTGTTGGAGCTGTTTGATCCAGTTTGAAAATTGATGAAACGTGGTCTGCAGTGGATCTGAGGGTTGAAGCCTTCAGTATGAAAGTGGAAGCTTTCTGCCAGTAGAAGTTATCAGGGGGTAGTAGCTCCCTTCCAGGAGAGGCTGGTAAACGAGTGTAGGGGGTTGTAGCTCCCTTCCAGGAGAGGCTGGTAAACGAGAGAAGGTTGTAGCCTTCTGCAGGTGGGTGCCTGCGTGCTAGTTTGAGTCTGCACCAGTACATGATTGTAAGAAGTTTTTTTAATAATAAATTTTGAAGGCTGAAACAACGGCAGCGGTGGTTTTCTCTTGAATTGGGTTTCCACCTAAAAATCCTGGTGTTAATGTGTGTTGCATATGTGTGATGATTATTATGTTATGTCTACACCTATTTACTGTTTCTGAAATATCTGATGAATGAATAATGCAATGATCTGAGTTAAGATTCAAAACACATAATTAGATCTCTGGATATATGCGAGTTATGTAAAGGATATCCGCGTATATACGCTAGTTTCCTTCAGTAAAGTAGTGTATGGGTTTTTTAGAAAGGAAAAAGAAAAAGTTTGATTGTTGCACAATATACTGATTCACCCCCCCCCTCCCCCCCCTTCTCAGTATATTTCCCAACAATTGGTATCAGAGGCAAGTCCTTCTGAAAAAGCTTAGCCGCTAGAAGGAAGATCAAGCAAGATGAGCAATCATGAGGGAACAACATCTATCAAGCCCCCGCTCTTCAACGGAAGCAATTTAATCTTCTGAAAAGTGAGGATGAGATCCTATCTTCAGTCTATGGGGGTTGATGTATGGGCCATTTTTGAACAAGGATATCAATATCCAGCCACTACACCAACAGATCCAACTGAAAGGAAGAATTATGAATCAGACGCAAAAGCGGTCAATGCTATAATAGGAAGTCTAACTGAATCAGAATTTGTCAAAGTCAAGCAGCTGAATACAACAAAGGAAATATGGGACAAAATCATTCTAAGTTATGAAGGCGACGCAAAGATAAAAAGTGCAAAACTCCAAACTCTCAGAATTGAATATGAAAATTTAAAGATGCATGGTGATGAGAGTATTGCCAGTTTCTTTCTACGTATTGATGATGTTGTAAATCGTATGAGAAATCTGGGTGAAACAATATCTGACACTACTTTGGTTGAGAAAATTTTACGATCGCTAACGGCAAAATTTGAATCAAAAGTTTCTGCCCTTGAAGAAAAACAGGATATTCAAAATCTTTCCGTGGTGCAACTTCATGGCATATTGACTGCATATGAAATGAGGAGAGGAGGACCATCTGAAGTCAAAGAAGCTATTTTTAAAGCTTCTACAAAAGGGAAAGAAGTTCAAAAATCGGAAGGATCAGGATATATCTCAGAAGAAGATGAGGCAAACTTTGTGAGAAGACTCCAACTAGGAACCGGAAGATTCAAAGGTAAGCTTCCTTTCAAATGTTTCAATTGTGGAAGATTTGGTCATTATGCTGCAAAATTTCCTTATAAAGAAACATATGCTAAAGAGAAAGAAGTAGCAAGAAGGAATAAGAATCGATCTAGCTCTAAGAAAAGCTACTATACAAATGAAGACAGTGATGGGTTATCTGATAGTGAGGAATACTGTGAACAAGATCTTAGACTTCTCATGGCATTTGAAAATAATTCTAGA
>JAXQQM020066680.1:0-65937 GCA_034641835.2 Pinus albicaulis | reverse complement strand
CAAGGAAATACTATTAGCAACACATCATTAGGGTCATACTTGTAAAAAAGTTATTTGAACCACAAAAGAAACAGTTCTTTGTGGTTAGAGAACCCTTCACTTCCTTAAGCGGTTTTCCAAAGATGAGATAGATGTTAGTAATAGAGTTGCTTAACATTTTCTGTATGAACAACTTAACATCATTAATAACATTTAGTGAGCTGAATGTATAAATGATCTAAGCGGAAAACACAGATGATTAAATTAGCAAGATATCAGATACATAAGGCAAAATATTCACAATGTTAACACATTAACTCCCATCAGATCCAAGAGTGGAATCAAAACAAGTGCTTGTATTCATTCATAAAGAGTGCATTCAATGCTATACAATTCCCTGCTCCTTTGGAGACCTTAAAAAAAAGGTCCTTTACAATTCCCAAAAGGGAGTATTTATAAAACAAAATTGACCCTTGGGTATCTCTGATTTTTTGCCTTCTCGGCCGTTGGTTTACTTTGCGACTTGAGGGAAATTGCGACCTATGACCTCAGTTGTGTCTGCGACCTGCGACCCTTTAGTTAATGCGACCTACGACCTGATCTACTTGCTGCTATCTGTGACTTGATCATGGAAGTAGTTGGGTGATTGCGAGGCTCGGGACATCTATCTGCTGCTGCTCTTTGAGGTAGGTCTGCCAAGCCCAATAATTTGCAACTACTGGGGAGACCTGAGGCATATCTTCTCTTAACCGGTGAAGACATTCGAG
The DNA here is from genome assembly GCA_034641835.2 of Pinus albicaulis. NCBI lineage: Eukaryota > Viridiplantae > Streptophyta > Pinopsida > Pinales > Pinaceae > Pinus > Pinus albicaulis. The sequence continues at coordinate 65,191 of JAXQQM020066680.1, read as the reverse complement.
GGCGTTTGGAATCAGAGTTTCCCTCTTGACTGTGATTTTATTCGATAAGGAGGCCAGTTTAGTATATATCGGGACCGGTGTCTCAATGAATTGAACCATGTTTTCTCTCGACGCGGGTAGGTCTTGCGAGGCGGCCGCTTGCCTTATGGGCTGTAAAAATGTTTGAATATCAGTGGAGACTTCTTCCCATATTTTCTCTTCTCTAAGTGCACTCAGGGAAGGGATGTGGTGTACCTCGGCCATTGAGTCGATGCCACTAATCAAATGTTCATATGCTAACATTACCTTCTCCAGATCCTTGATGAGATTTTCCTTGGATTGTACCTTCATCTAAAATTGAACTTTGTCATTCTGGGTGGCATTCCAATCTCTTCTAGGAAACATGGCCTGGGCTTGTGGATACCTGTTAGACCACTCCAATATCTTTTCCAATGCAGTAGAGGCTTCTTTCAGCTGCGTGTTCCTCCTTTTAGTTTCGGCCTGTGCCTTTAGTAGAGGCACTACAGTTTGCTTTATGGTAAACATTTCTTCATAAACCTGCGTCATAGAGGCCTCCAAAGTGACTAGATCTCCCTGTATAGTGAGTGATATTTCATTTGCAGGGGTATCCCTAGCTTGAAATTGTCTGACCTCTTCTTGAAGCACCTTATTTTCTTTCTCTACTTGGGTCGTCTTGAGTTCAGAGGCCTGCAGTCTATTCTGTAAGGACGGAATTTCTCTGCTCATCCTACTAACATTCTCTTCGGTAGCTACTACAAAAGCGGTATAGGCTGAGGAAATCATGACCGAGTTAGTCCTGGTGTCCAAGACTATTTCCTTCCCTGGAGTGACTGCGAGGGGCACTGCAGGGTCCCGTGCAAAACATCTTCTCTTCTCCTCCATGATCTTATGTGTGAATTGATCATAGGTGACTCTAGTGAGATCAAGCACTCCCTCATCTAGATTCTTGGAGGTACCCAGTTCTGAGAGGGTGAAATGGGTAGGAGTTGCCTAAGGTACCTCAATGGGTGGAAACTTTGTTTGTCCCTCTGTTTCTGAGCGCAGTGTCTTACTCCCTTCGGCTCCTGCTCTATCTTGCTCTTCCTTCAACCGGAGCTCTACTTTTGCCTTGTCCTGCTCTTATTTCAGCCTGCACTCAACTTCTACTCTGGCTTGCTCCTGATGCTCGGCCTCTGCCTTATCTTGTTTCAATTTCAACTGGCGCTCGGCTTCCGTCTTTTCTTCCTCCTCCTTCTTTCTCTGTTCCTCTTCTTTTTTCTTGCAGTTTTCCTCTACCTGCTTATTTCTTTGCTCTTCCTTCATTTTCCGCTTTCGTTTTTCCTCTTCTTCCCTTGCCCTTTCCTCGGCCTCCTGTTTAGCTTTGGCCTCCTCTTCTCTTGCCCTCTTTTTGGCCTCTTGTTTAGCTTTGGCTTCCATTTCTCTTTGTTGGGCGGAAGGGTTGAGGCCTGTACCAGTCTTTGGTTTCTTAGCTCTGGAGGATGAGGCTCCTCCTAGTGTATTAGCTCTTTCCTCCAAAGTCTGGCTGTCCTGTTCCTCGTGATTGCTTGATTCTATTGGAGCTGCCTCTCTATCCTTGTTGCACCAGTTCTTTATTCTATCTTCGCCCGGGCAGTCAGTATGCTAATAACTCCATTTGAATTTGGCTCGCTTGCAGTGTGTGGGGATGATTTTCTTGGGATCGTATGTACGGTGTGCCAAGGGAGGTAGATGGAATCCCTTTATCTTTTCGGATTCTACTTCTACCTCTTTGAAGTCCTTTACTATGTAGGCATTGACGGTGAGTGGCAAGGTTGGCCATGGTTTCTTTTTACCTTTAGTGAGGACTTCGGAGAAACCACGTGACATTTGATAACAAGTTTCTTGGAGGAGAAGCTTGTCCGTTATGAAGCGAGGCAATGCATGGGGGGCCTTGAGAGACCCAAAAACTCGGAGGAAGGTGCTATCGGTGTCTGGAAACCAGTGGGCCACCTAAATTATTGTATCCATGGCCCGCTCAGACATGCATGGGGGGTATTTTCTGAACAGCTTCACGTAGAGGGCAGGGATGAAGCTACATGCTATTGACTCCATGTCTTGTTTATTAGGTCTTTGTGAATTGGACCGCCATTCTCTAAGTCCCAGTTATGCGACCACCCCTCAAACTGGCACCTGGCACACACTGTGTTAGCCAACCATAAATTTTTTCATATCAGGCGGTGGCTAAATAATGTTGGATAGCCTTCAAGAAACGATTTCATTGCTAAAATTGCTGATGCTTAAAGTATTTTGATAATATCCTATCCTTTGGATAATCGTTGCTGCTTTTCCCCTTTTGAACTCAGAAATTCTGCTAAAAATTCCATGAGAAAGACTACTGCAAAATCCCCTTTTCTCCCCTTCCTTCACTCAGAAACTATTCTCCATTTCATCTCTTTTTCCCCTTTTTTCAAAGCCTCCTTTTCACCCCAAAATCCTTCCCTTAGCCCTTCTAAAATCATCCCAAAATCCCCTCTAAATCCTACACACACCCCTGGTTTGGATTGATTTCCCCTTTTTTCCCCCTATCTTTACCCTTTATTGGCCTTAGTATGCACTAAAAATGGGCCAAAAACCATATTCTCCATATATGTGGGCTTAGCACCTTTCGGCCCTAGCCCCCTCAACCTTTTCTCCCATATGACCCAGTGCCAAGACCTGGCGCTAGCCTGAAGAGCACTCATCGCAAATGTGTATCGGGGGCAAGGTCCACCGTCGATCTACACAGATCCGACGGTCTTCGCAATCCCATCGCGCCCATGGTCCCCACTCCCTTTCACCGCCCGATCGTATCGCAACCGTCCATTTAACCCGCTGAATCAACGGTCAGAAGTTCACCCACCTCGGTAGTCCCCGCGCCAAAAACACTGTGCAGAAACTGGCGGTATCTATCGCACCGCCTTTGGGCGAGGGCAGTTCTTTCCCGATCGGCAGCGATTCCATTCACCGGTTGATGCGTGGCCTGGGCACTGTTCACAAAACCTCTGTTCATCGCACGTTAAAAATCGGACGTGGACCTGGCGCGATATTGACGTCCACCGTCCGATCTAAGGCCGCTCATCGGACGGTGATCGCTCTCCAAAGATGCCCGTGCGATAACTCAGGGTACGGTGCAGTGTTAAAAGCATTTCCGCCATCGATCTGATCTGCAGATCGACGGCCCAAAATTCATCACCCTGATTCCTCGTCCAGTCAGCATTTCCGGACCTGAGGGTTTTATTCATCATGGTTTAATTAAATATTTGATGTACGGGCGCATTTTATAAGGTTTTTAAGGCATGTTCTCCGTCGTTGATCGTTTTCGGCCGATCTCATCCAACGGCCCACGATCGTCCCGAACCTCGAACATGATTTTCGACCATTTTTGTCCAAAACAAAGGTTTTTAACCATTTCTCTGTTTCGCTTTGACTTTCGCCTCCGATCCCGACCGTCGATCTATGCGCGATTGACGGCTCCAATTTAATTCCTCCCTCCATTTCCTTTGACCCCTTCTGATCAATCTCGACCGTTGGATGATGCCATCCAACGGCCATGCTCTCCCCACATGTCCTCCCGCAGTAATAAACCTATATATGCAAGATTTTTTAATATTTTTTTTATTTTGCAAGGTTCCAAGTGATTTTTTTTCTATGCCCGAAGAAAATTCAGAGGCAGGGGGTGACGATCCTCTCGCCTCCGATTCAGCAAAGAAAATCCTTCGCAGGATCTAAAATTCACGTTTCATCGGTGTTTCCTCAGGAATTGATGCCATATCATCCCTGCATGACCCTGCACACCAGCGAAAAACACAGTGAATCGACCACAGTCAAAGAAGTATCAGCGCCGAAGATAAAATTTATCAGGACAGAAAATTGAAGACAGATTTATGGGGATTACGGCTAAAAGTGGATTATCAGAAGCCTAAACCACAGTTAAAAAGAAAATCATGACTATTTTATTGGAAAAGAGACCTCCACTGTCACCTCAAGGGCTAATTAAAACTTCCAGCCACCGCAGAGCCACCTACAGCCTCAAAGCAATCAAAGAAGGTCGAAGTTATTACCAGACCAGGAGATATTTAGCATCAACACAGCTGAACATTTATTTCAACCAAAGGAACTTATTGTAGCTGTCAGCAAAAGTTATTTCAAGGATGATGAGAAGCCTTAAAGTCAACAAATTCTTTTCAGCAAGCCTAACATTTAATGTAAATGATTTTATACAGAGGACACCTATGTAGTTGCTTCCCCTTTGAGCCCCCAAAGGCTGAGAAGCCATTTAAGTGCGTATTAATTAGTTTTGAAAGGATATTTTATAAGATCTCACCTCCTCATTCTTCTATATATACTTCTGAAGAAGATGAGTGAGGGGTTGGTTGATCACTAGTTGTAATATTGAAACTTTTTGAAATATACATAGTCTGTTGAAGTTGAAGAAAAAATTGAAGTCTTGGAACCTTGATGATATTGTTGCATGCTTGTTCCTGAGAAGGCTCTATCATTGGATCCATGAGCTTGGCCGTTGGTGAAGTATTCTGAACTATTTAATGTTTTCTCCTGTTTTCATTCTGTTCCATAAGTTCTTACTACAGTAGGTTGAATGTTTTAGGCTAAGAAATGACTCCTAGAAGCACCTTAGACCTGTTCATCCTTCCTTGTTCATCCTTCAACTGTTTCATGTTTTCTTGGTAGTATTTTAGAGTTTGTAACCTCTCTCTTTAGTCTTCATGCTTGTGTATTTCCTTAATAGTTCAAATAGTTGGTTTTGACATGATTTATGGTTCTCCTACTTATGCTGCCACTTTGTGTTATTAGTATCAACGCATTTTGTTTACAGTGAGTCAAGGAGGTCTGTTCTGATCTTTCCCTTTGTCCTTACTTAAACAGTTGTCTCAAAGGTATTTATAGTTGTAATCATAGATGTGTTAGGTGTTCCCTCTTCTATGACTGCAGTTATCAGTGAATCTTTTATGTTTTCAAGTCATTTGAAATAATATCTTTGAGGAAATAGGTTGTTCCCCGAGTCTTAGATTTCATTTTGAAAGTTGTTTTGAAATCATTTGTTTGCTTAAAGGTGTGATTTGTAGAATTCATGGTTAGCCCTGTCTATCAAAAAGCTCTTTATTTTTCAAATTGTGGTTTCAAATTCCCTTTGTTTGAGAATTAAACTTCTCTTTTCAAATCATTGATGTCCATCTCATTCCAAAAACCAAAGGATCCCGTGGCCAAGTTAGATTTTCCCTCTGATATCCCATATCCATTTATGAGTGTGTTATGACCTCTTTTTGACTCCATTGCCCAATGAACCAGATGTTTCTCCATTCTATTTATCTTTCCTAGATCTTTCATGTTCTTTTGTATCAATTCAACCAAACAAACAAACAAACACTTAATAACTAGTCTAAAATCCATATTCTAAGCACACAATATAAACCTTTGCAAACAAACATTTGAGAGATCCCTCTCTGAGAACAGGAGGACTAGATCCTGGAACTCTAAAGATTGGTTATGATGTTTCCTTGTCTTTTGATTTTCCAAACTATCAAAACACGGGACACCAACATAATGGCGATCACGGTGGGACACTGAGTAAAATCTTCAAAACAAAACACTCACTGTCTAGTATAACATAAGTAACCTCCCTCAAGCACTACCAAGCAATGGTAATCATGATAGGACTTAATTGAATCAGTGACAAACTAAGTAACCGTTAGGATTCTCGTTAAACCTTATCAAACCTTGAAGAAAGCAGTTACCAAGCCATAAGAGTGAACTCTGTATGATTAAACACCTTAGCTAAGTGTTAAATCAGTTTTAGGACACTCTCTTAACCTGTAAGACCGAAGTAACTCAGAAAAACCCAAAAATATTTCAGTTTGGCTTCATAATAAACTTGGTGGTGGACCATAAGACCTTTTACCTCCAAAAGAGCTAAAAATTTCCACCTGGTGACTCCACAAAACAAACTTTTAGACTCCACTGGGAAGATCCATAATCTTTATAACATCATACAAACTCAGTTAGAAGGCTTTAGGATTAAAATTTTCTTCCTTTAAAAAGATCAGTTAGCCCCTCAAAAATATTTTCATACTTGGTCAACACTTTTATTTTAGCTAGGTTCGAAAAACACAGCATAGTGGCTCCTAGAAAGATTCATACTACAGCCTTCCCTAACCCAAACCCGCCAAAAATAGTTGACAACCCTGAGAGTATACTTAGGGAGTTTCCTAAGATTAAATTTTCAACTGTTTTCATATCACCCTTGAGAGCTAATTCACTTCCTAAAAATATTGCAGCTCTACACCAATCACAAGTCGACTTAAGAAATCCTTTTAGAACTAGGTCGCTTGATGATATAATTCAGATAGACTCTAAGTCTTCACTTTCATCCCCACAAAAAAGTGAACATCCTGGTAGTAGAGACACCACACCACCTGATTTACATTTCCTTCTAAATTTAGGTGTCTCTCATCCAAGATCAGCTCAACAATCTATTCATTCAACATCCACTATTCAAATCATTTCATTGCAGCCCACTCTCCCTGTTGCAAATCCACCTCCTGTAAATCCACCCTTATTTCCAACTATGGCAACATGGTATGCCCCATTAGTGTTACCACAACCTCTGCTTCCCCTACCAAATGATTACCAGTCCAAAATCCCTCACTTCACTAGAAAATAATCTATAACAGCTCAACATCATGTAGATAGGATGGAAGATGCATTTGATTACATGGAGATAGAAGAAGAAACTGTGAAGATGAGGATCTTCGATCAAAGTTTAGGAGGAGATGTAAAGAAATGGTTTAAAAACCTACCTCCTAACAGCATAAACGATCTCCCTACTTTGCATCATACATTCATCAACAAACGGGAACTCAAAAAGAATCCTCTCCAAATACTAGCAGAATATAGCAGCCTCCAGAGAAATCAAGGAGAGAGTGTTCCTGACTACTCCACTAGGTTTAATAGCATTTACAATGCTCTTCCACCTCACATGAAACCTCCTCAAGGCATGGCCTTAGCAAGATATCCCGAAGGCCTTGATGCTGACATGATGTATCAGTTAAGGGAGATAGATTACTTAACCTTAGAAGACATGCAAAAAGGAGCTGTTAGTGTTGAAGCAAACATTATTGAGAAGAGAAATAGGTTAAGAGCAGAGAAGAGGGTAACTTATAAAGATGATATCGCACCCTCAACTTCTGACACAAAAATTAATAACCTAATGAAGGTGATGGAGAGGATGCTTGAAAAAATGAACTTAAATGATAGACTGCCACCAAGAGAACCTCAAAATAACCAAAACATAAATAGAAATCAGAATTATAGAAGAGACAACAATCAAGATAAGAAAAAATAAAGTGACCAACAGATTAGACCTCCCTTTCAACATAACTATGTAGATCAATATGAGGAAGATAGGGAGTTGGAAAGGTTGGAAGAGTCTCATGTAAACTTGATTAGATCAGACAGTGGGGATGATGTTTTCCTCACTGAGGAAGAACAAGGTTTATTTTCTGACCAAAGTACAATCACCTATGAAGATTCTGATAACTATAGATTGGGGTTTGAAAATGCAATCATGGAGGTACACAAACAATATGATCTTAGGAGCAAGGGGAACATAGATAATTCCAAGGACAAAAATACTAACACTGCTGTCAAGAAAAACACAGAAACTCAGCCCAAAAGGATAACAGAGAAAACCAACATTTTGGCCAAGGAACCAGACTTAAACAAAGACAAAAGTGTCCAGCCAAATGTTGAATAGAGTACCCCTAGCACGTCAACTAGTGGTCCAAATGAAACTATCCCAATTACCAGTCCAAACAAGGTTCAACAAATCAAAATCGCTGAAAAGAATTCAATTGAAAAAACAAATGTAAATATGAACAAGTCAATTGTTCCTTTCAGCCTTGAGGGAGAGATTTCTAAGATAAAAATTACCATCCCCCTAGCTGAACTGGTAACCCAAGAGGTCTACAAAAACCAAGTTTTGAAAGCTTTGAACTTAGGAGGTGATACTAACACCCTAAACTTGACAAATGACAAACCTGAGTTGTTGTTTGGTCCAGAAGTTGAAGGAAAATACCAAGAAGGGGTTGTCCCTCCCTTCTATGTTAGCTTGAACATACATGAGAAAATTTTACACAATGCTATGTTAGACTCAGGAGCTTCACACAATCTAATGCCCAAGGTAGTGATGGAAAGCTTAGGCTTAGAAATTACTAAACCATACAAAGATTTGTATTCCTTTGACTCAAGCAGAGTCAAATGTTTGGGTTTAATCAAATATTTGTGTGTTAACTTATCCCAAATCCCTGCTAAGAGTTTATTCATGGACATAGTTGTAGCTGACATTCCCCCTAAGTATGGCATGCTCTTATCAAGATCTTGGGGAGCCAAACTTTAGGGAAGCCTTCAAATGGACATGTCTTATGCCACCATTCCCGTTTTTAATCAAAATAGAAGACTATACAGGGAATCTCACATGAAATACATGGTGAGAAATATAGACAAACCAAACAACTCTCCAATATATTCTATTCAATCAAGTTTAGATTCCTTTATCTTATGTAATGAAGATGAAATCACTCAACAAGATAAGGAAAATATGGACCCAATCAATTCACCAGAACAATCAAATCTTCCCTTGAATCAAATTCATAACATTGAAAATCAGTAGCAACGAAAGAATGAAAAAAAGGATGACATACTTTGGAAAATAAACTTTGATGGATTTTGTAATAAAACAAGTGCAGGAGTAGGTGTGTGGATTCAAAATACAAAACAGAGTTTTTCATACAAATTGGATTTCCCGTGCACTAACAATATTGTTGAGTATGAAGCACTTCTACTAGGGTTACAACTGCTTAAACGGTTAGAAGCCCAAAGGATATCAATCTTAAGAGATTATGAACTTATCATAAGACAAATCAAAGGAGAATACTCAGCTAAAAATCCAAGGCTTAGGGAATATCAAAACGCTTCCCTTGATCTATTGAAAACCTTTGAAAAGTATGAACTTATTTTCATTCCAAGAGAACTGAATCATCTAGCAAATGAACTCGCTTTCAATGCTAGCGATTGCCAGATACCTGAAATAAATGAACAACTCAGTGTGAAGGTAAAACATAGGCCTGTTGTGCCTGATAACGAAGATCACTGGCAAGTGTTTGACTCTGAAAAACACATAGATGATTTCTTGAAATCAGAAAATGATTTCAGCATACCAATATCAGAAACCAGCCATAAAGAAAATTGTTTGTATATTGAACAAATCCCAGAAGTTGAAATGACATATACTGCTGATATAAATCATTATGAAAATCCTTTTGAAGCAGAGGTAACCGACAACGCAGACCAAGAAGACTTGGAAGTTTTACAATGCAAAAATGATAAAATTCCAAGAGGTCTAGCACCTTTAGAACACCTTTTTGATTTTAACGATGTAGCCAAAGAACCAAGAATGGAACATGTGGAAACATATGTAGAAGAGCATAACATAGGCATTCTAGCAGAACCCAAGATGATCAAACTGTCCAGCACTCTCCCAGCTCACATAAAATTGCAGTACATAGAGTTGTTCAAAGAGTTTAAAGATGTTTTTGCTTGGGGATACAAAGACCTAAAATCATATGATACCAGCATCATCCAGCATAAAATTCCTTTGAAGGAAAATCAAAAGCCTTTCAAACAAAAAATAAGGAGAATAAATCCTCTCTTACTACCTCTGGTTAAGGCAGAGATTGAAAAAATGCATGATGCTGGAATCATAGTACCCATTAGATTTTCAGAGTGGGTATCAAACTTAGTTTCTGTTAGAAAGAAAATAGGGGAAATCAGGCTCTGTATTGACTTCAGAAATTTAAATAGAGCCTCTTTAAAGGACAACTACCCCTTGCCCAAGATGGACCATATACTTCAAAGGGTAGTTGGGTCAAAAAGGATATCCCTCTTAGATGGGTTCTCAGGTTACAACCAGGTGTTAGTGCTCCCAAGTGATCAAATCAAAACTGCTTTTACCACACCTTGGGGCACCTTTATGTATGTCAAAATGCCTTTCAGATTAATGAATGCAGGGGCCACTTTCCAAAGGGCCATGGACATAGCCTTTTCTGAAGACATTGGCTATTTCATAATCATTTACCTTGATGACATAACCGTTTTCTCAAAAATCGATGAAGAACATTTGATTCACCTGAGAATTTTTTTTGAGAAGTGTAGGAAATTTGGCTTATCATTGAATCCCAAGAAGACACTCTTTGGTCTCCAAGAAGGTAAACTTCTTGGCCATATAATTTCAGAAGAGGGAATCAAAATAGACCCTACAAGGATAGATGGAATATTACAGATCAACCATCCAAGGAGCCTCAAAGAATTGCAATCTTTCATCGGAAAGATTAATTTTCTAAGGAGTTTTATTCCTAATCTTGCTGAGCTATTAAAAAACATTACAAACATGCTTAAGAAAAATGTCGGTGTAAAATGGACTTTACCAGCTAAACAATCATTTGAACTGGTCAAACAAGCTCTTACTCAAACACCAGTCCTGATTAGTCCAGATTTCACCAAAGACTTTTATATCTTTTCTTTTGCATCTGAACATACAATAGCTGCAGTTTTACTTCAAAAGAATGATTCAGGGCAAGAACAACCAATATCCTTTTTTAGTAGGGCCTTAAGAGATGCTCCTCTCAAATATAACATCATGGAGAAGCAAGCCTTAGCATTAGTGAAAGCATTAAAAGACATTAGGGTCTACATTTTACACTCTCACATAATTTCTTTTGTTCCACATACTGTTGTCAAGGACATTCTAAGTCAATACCCTGATGGTAAAAAGGGAAAATGGATTGCAACTATTCTTGAATATGACTTAGAAATCAGGCCTACCAAACTAGTTAAAGGGCAGGGATTAGAAAAACTTATGGCTGAGTCTAACTTTCAAGCACTAGACATAAATATGGTAGATGTGTTGGAAGAAAAAGAAGAATCTACTACTCCTTTTATTGAAGAAACATTTCTAAATTCCCCTTGGTGTGCTGACATTATTTATGTGCTTTTATATTTAAATGCCCCTCCTTCTTTGTCCAAAACCAAAGCTAGATTTTTGAAACAAAAAGCTTTGAGTTTTTGCATTTTAGATGGGGTATTATATTGGAAAAATGTTGTTGGAATTTTTCTTAAATGTTTAGTCGAAGATGATGCGGGAAAAATCATGCATGAATTGCATGATGGAGAATGTGGAGGACACCTCTACTGGAAAGCCACAACAAACAAAATTATTAGATCTGGTTACTATTGGCCTACCCTCTTCCCAGACACTCAAAAGTTGGTCATGTCTTTCCATAAGTGTCAAATCTTTGATGGCAAAATAAAACTCCTTCCCTTACCCTTACATCCCATCAGAGCTTAGGCATATTTTCAAGAATGGGGTTTAGACTTCATTGGGGAAATTCACCCATCCTCCTCCGCTCAACATAAGTGGATCCTCACAGCCACTGACTTCTTTACCAAGTGGATAGAAGCTATACCCTCCAGAAATGCTAATGACTCTGTCATTATCAAGTTCCTTGAAACAAATATCCTATCCAGATTTGGTTGTCCCAGAAAAATCATAACAGACAATGCTGCTGCTTTTAAATCTAAAAATATGGTTGATTTCTGTTACAAATACCACATAACCTTGGGCCATTCCACTGCTTACTATCCCCAAGGAAATGGATTAGCTGAATCTTCCAACAAGAGCCTCATCAATATCATTAAGAAACTGTTGGAACAGAATCAAAAATCATGGCACAGTAAGCTGGTTCATGCCTTGTGGGCTGATAGGTTAACTACAAAGAAATCAATAAATATGTCCCCCTATCAGTTAGTCTATGGCATGGATGCAGTTTTTCCTACCTCATTGGGAGTTCCAGTCATGAAACTCCTTCAAGAAGTGCAGATTGAAGAGAATGATATGCAGAGAATAATCAACCAAACAATCCATTTACAACAAACCAGAGAAGAAGTTTATGAGAGAACACAGTTGGTCCAAGAAAATATGAAGAAGCTATTTGATAAGTGGACTAAGGCAGACAATTTCCAAGTTGGAAATGTTGTTCTTAAATGGGATTCAAGGAGAGAAGAGAAGGGAAAACATGGTAAGTTCGAAAACTTGTGGAAAGGTCCATATATTATTCATGCTGAGAGGGGTCACAATGCATTTTTCTTGAAGGAATTGAATGGAGAAAATCTGTATGGAGGTCCTGTCAATGGCAGAATGCTCAAGCATTACTTCTGCCAAGAATCATAAGTTTTAAAGAAGTTTATTTTACCATTGTAAATATCATAGCCTTAACATTGCATTCAAAGTTATGAAAATAAAAAATACAAAACAAAGAAAAGAAATAAAAGAGGGCAGATTGTGAAAACAAGAAAGGTATAGCCCCATACCAAAAAAGAGAAACAAATCTGAAAGTGTGCAAGCTCAAATGCCACTCCTAAAAACACACTTCTAGTTAGTCAAACAATTTAATCTTGACTAATTAGCTTTAAATTTTCTGCTGATAGGATAGTGAATTCGATTTGCCAAACTGTTTAATGTTGGCTTATCATTAGATAGTTTAGGATAGAAATCAAAGGTTCAAATATGCTCAAAATCGGAACGTAAATATTCCAAGTAAAGAGAGTGACTCAATTCTGTTTCAAATCCTGAGTCAAACAAAAGGTAAATCTGGTTCTAATTAGCTCAAAATCTGAACCAGGGGATAAGTAAAAAACAACTCAAACAAATTAAAAAACAGAGCTGTAAAAAGAGGAAGGAAGTGCTTTGAAAAATTGGATCTTAAGCCTTCATTTTTGTTTTAATTTTGTGCAAAATAATGTCTATGTGCAGTTTTTCTTATGCCATAGATCAACATCAAGTCAAACAACTTAATCTTGACTTGAATGTTTTTAAAAAAAATAAAAAATAAAAAATAAAATTTCTGTTGTAGAATTTAGAGAATAAAGTCCGTTGGACAGTTTAATCCCAACAGACAGTAGATTAGGTAGAAAATCATATGGACTCAACTGTTTAATCTGAGTCCATGGAGAAATAAGGAGTAGAAGTAGATTAATTTTCCTACTTTCAAAAGAATAAAATGTTGACAAAGAGTTTGCCAATCCAAGTGCACTCCAAAGAAGAAAAAAATGTTAGATCAGTAGGATTGGGTAGGTAGACAGGTTGTATTGATGAAGTTACATTGTCAAATCCATGAATGCTAATATGTTTCCGAGCAAAAGAAGATCATCCACAGAAAGGAAGGCAACCCAATGGATGAGGCAACTGATCAGCCTCCCAGAGAATGCAAGTCTGAAATTCTTGATGCCTTCAAAAAGGCACCATCCCCAAGTGGAGCCACTGTTAGCCAACCATAAATTTTGTCATATTAGGTGGTGGCTAAATAATGTTGGATAGCCTTCAAGAAACAATTTCATTGCTAAAATTGCTGATGCTTAAAGTCTTTTGATAATATCCTATCCTTTGGATAATCGTCACTGCTTTTCCTCTTTTGAACTCAGAAATTCTGCTAAAAATTCCATGAGAAAGACTGCTGCAAAATCCCCTTTTGTCCCCTTCCTTCACTCAGAAACTATTCTCCATTTCATCTCGTTTTCACCTTTTTCAAAGCCTCCTTTTCACCCCAAAATCCTTCCCTTAGCCCTTCTAAAATCATCCCAAAATCCCCTCTAAATCCTACACACACCCCTGGTTTGGAATGATTTCCCCTTTTTTCCACTATCGTTACCCTTTATTGGCCTTAAAATGCACTAAAAATGGGCCAAAAAACCATATTCTCCATATATGTGGGCTTAGCACCTTTCGGCCCTAGCCCCCTCAACCTTTTCTCCCACATGACCTAGTGCCAAGACCTGGTGCTAGCTCGAAGAGCGCTCATCGCAAATGTATATCGGGGGCAAGGTCCGCCATCGATCTACACAGATCCGATGGTCTTCGAAATCCCATCGCGCCCATGGTCCCCACCCCTTTTCACCGCTCGATCATATTGCAACCGTCCATTTAACCCGCTGAATCAACGGTCAGAAGTTCACCCACCTCGGTGGTCCCCATGCCAAAAACACTGTGCAGAAACCGGCGGTATCTATCACACCGCCTTTGGGTGAGGGCGGTTTTTTCCCTATCGGCAGCGATTCCATTCACCGGTTGACGCGTGGCCTGGACATTGTTCACAAAACCACCGTTCATTGCGTGTTAAAAATTGGACGTGGACCCGATGCGATATTGACGTCCACCGTCCGATCTGAGGCTGCTCATCGGACGGTGATCGCTCTGCGAAGATGCCCGTGAGATAACTCAGGGTACGACGCAGTGTTAAAAGCATTTTCGCCGTCGATCTGATCTGCAGATCAATGGCCCAAAATTCATCGCCCTGATTCCTCGTCTAGTCAGCATTTCCGGACCCGGGGGTTTTATTCATCATGGTTTAATTAAAGATTTGATGTTCGGGCACATTTTATAAGGTTTTTAAGGCCCGTTCTCCGCCGTTGATCATTTTCGGCCGATCTCATCCGACGGCCCACGATCGTCCTGAACCTCGAACATGATTTTTGACCATTTTTGTCCAAAACAAAGGTTCTTAACCATTTCTCTGTTTCGCTTTGACTTTCGCCTCCGATCCCGACCGTCGATCTTTGCGCGATCGACGACTCCAATTTAATTCCTCCCTCCGTTTCCTTTGACCCCTTCCGATCAATCTCGACCATTGGATGATGCCATCCAATGGCCATGCTCTCCCCACATGTCCTCCCGTAGTAATAAAAATATATATGCAGGATTTTTTAATATTTTTTGTATTGTGCAGGGTTCCAAGTGATTTTTCCGCTATGCCTGAAGAAAATTCAGAGGCAGGGGTGACGATCCTCCCGCCTCTGATTCAGCAAAGAAAATCCTTCGCACGATCTAAAATTCACGTTTCATCAGTGTTTCCTCAGGCATTGATGCCATATCATCCCTGCGCGACCCTGCACACTAGTGAAAAACACCATGAATCGACCACAGTCAGAGAAGTATCAACGTCGAAGATAAAATTTATCAGGAAAGAAAATTGAAGGCAGATTTATGGGGATTACGACTAAAAATGGATTATCAGAAGCCTAAACCACAGTTAAAAATAAAATCATGACTGTTTTATTGGAAAAGAGACCTCCACTGTCACCTCAAGGGCTAATTAAAACTTCCAGCCGCCGTAGAGCCACCTACAGCCTCAAAGCAATCAAAGAAGGTCGAAGTTATTACCAGACCAGGAGATATTTAGCATCAACACAACTGAACAGTTATTTCAACCAAAGGAACTTATTGTAGCTGTCAGAAGAAGTTATTTCAAGGATGATGAGAAGCCTTAAAGTCAACAAATTCTTTCCAGCAAACCTAATAGTTAATGGAAATGATTTTATACAGAGGACACCTATGTAAGTTGCTTCATTGAGCCCCCAAAGGACAAGTAGCCATTTAAGTCTGTATTAATTAGTTTTTGAGATATTTTATCAGATCTCACCTCCTCATTTTTCTATATATACTTCTGAAGAAGATGAGTGAGGGGTTGGTTGATCACTAGTTGTAATATTGAAACTTTTTGAAATAATACATAGTTTGTTGAAGTTGAAGAACAAATTGAAGTCTTGGAAGCCTTGATGATATTGTTGCATGCTTGTTCCTAAGAAGGCTCTATCATTAGATCCATGAGCTTGGCTGTTGGTGAAGTATTCTAAACTGTTTAATGTTTTCTCCTGTTTTCATTCTATTCCATAATTTCTTACTACAGTAGGTTGAAAGTTTTAGGCTAAGAAATGACTCCTGGAAGCACCTTAGACCTGTTCATCCTTCATTGTTTCATGTTTTCTTCTACTGAAGTATTTTAGAGTCTTTAATCTCTCTCTTTAGTCTTCATGCTTGTTTATTTCCTTAATAGTTCGAATAGTTGGTTTCAACATGATTTATGGTTCTCCCTGCTTGTCTACTACCACTTTAAAACTGTTATTGAAGTCTCCCTTTGTAGTTTTTTGTTTACAGTGAGTCAAGGAGGTCTATTCTGATCTTGCCCTTTGTCCTTACTTAAACAGTTGTCTCAAAGGTCTTTATAGTTGTAATCATAGATGTGTTAGGTGTTCCCTCTTCTATGACTGCAGTTATCAGTGAATTTTTTATGTTTTCTAAGTCATTTGAAATAAAATCTTTGAGGAAATAGGGTGTTCCCCGAATCTTAGATTTCATTTTAAAAGTTGTTTTGAAATCATTTGTTTGCTTAAAGGTGTGATTTGTAGAATTCATGGTTAGCCCTGTCTATCAAAAATCTCTTTATTGTTCAAATTGTGCTTTCAAATTCCCTTTGTTTGAGAATTAAACTTCTCTTTCCAAATCATTGATGTCCATCTCATTCCAAAACCAAAGGATCCTGTGGCCAAGTTAGATTTTCCCTCTGATATCCCATATCCATTGATGAGTATGTTATGACCTCTTCTTGACTCCATTGCCCAATGAACCATATGTTTCTCCATTCTATATATCTTTCCTAGACCTTTCATGTTCTGCTATATCAATTCAACCAAACAAACAAACAAACAAACAAACACTTGCACTTAATAACTAGTCTAAAACCAATACTCAAAGCACACAAGATAAACCTTTGCAAACAAACATTTGAGAGATCCCTCTCTGAGAACAGGAGGACTAGATCCTGGAACTCTAAAGATTGGTTCTGATGTTGCCTTGTATTTTGATTTTCCAAACTATCAAAACACGGGACACCAACAGAGCGCATCTAGGAGATGAGGTGCCATGTAAAATTTGATGCATACCCTTCAGGCCTTCATGGTGCAGAGCCACAAATATGTTTTGACTTGAGAGCTGCTATTATCGTGTTGTGATTGAAATGGGTACCGTCTGTTAGCCCCCCTATGAAATTTTTGACAAGCAAATAGGGGGCTAAATTGTTTTTGAGCCTTCAAGGAATGCATTTCCTCTGAAAATACAGTCTTCTTGAAGCCTCTTTGTGCCTTTTATCCTTTGATGAATTCCCCTCTGCTGGTTCCCCTTTTAAAGCCTCTCTGCTATGTGAAGAAATGCCCAAAGGCTTCCTTTTCCCTCTTATTTCCCCTCACTTAGCCTCTTTTCATCCCCTTGTCTTCCCCTTTTATGTCCCTTCTTACCCTTCAGTTTCCCCTAAAATCCCCTTTAATTTCTTCTCCCTACCCTTTGTTGGCCTCTTCTTCCCTTTATTTCTCTATCGTTCCCCTTCCCCACCCCTTAAAATCCATTAAAAGGGGTAAAAACCCACTTTCCGACCATGTTATAGGGCCTAGCCCCTTTCTGCCAACCCCTTCTAACCACTTCCCCACATATGACCCCGCACTAGGACCAAGCGCTTAAGTCCCAGGCGCTAATCGTAATCGGAAGGTCGGGCGGGCGCGTATTTCCTTTGTAAACAGCAAAAAGCCCCGATGCGATCGTTTTATTAATCAAAGTCTCGCGATGTAATCAAGGCCGTTGATCTACCCCGAAGATCCAACGGCGGGCCGCCAATCGCAACCCCTCTCCGATCGCAATCGCAGGTCTCAACAATGCCGCCCCGATTGCGGTCCTCCGATCCACTTCTCCACCGTTGATCTGTCCCGCCGATCCAACGGCTATCGCGCAATCGCTTCATCTCCTTCGCACCTCCCGTTTCTCCCTCCGATTTCATCCCCGCCGTTGATCTAGACCCGTGATCAATGGTCCTCCGCTAATCGCACCCCCGCCCGATCGCTGATCGCAAGTCCTTCCTCTGTCTCCCTGGGACAAATCAACCTGAATGTCCCCGCTCTGCATGATCCAACGGCCAACGTCCTTCCCCTTTTCCGCTAATCGCGAGTCCTTCTCTCTCGCGTCTTCCGATTCCATTCGCATCGTCTCTTTCTCCGCAGATCGACGGTCCTAGCTCAATCGCATCTCCAATCTCAATCGCAATCGGAACATTTGTGTTGTGCATTGCGACAGCACCACCCTCCAACTCCTCCGATTACATTGTTGCAGATTAGATTCCGTCCGTCCGTCTCCCGTGCAAATCTAATGGCTCGTATCTTCGCGCTCCACCACATTGGGTCCCACTCACATTCGTTTCCGTTGCATTTCATGTGTTTTGTATGTTACGCCTATTTTATGTATTGTTCCCGTCGCCAATTTCCACCATTGATCTTTGTTCTGTAATTCACCTAATCTGGTCATACGGACATTATCACCAACCCCATACTCCTCATCAGGTCTCACCGTCTCATTGCATTCTGTTACACAGAGCCCCCAAGTAGCTTTTCACCATTTCTTCACACTTTGCATTCTTTTTCCATCGTTTCTCCACTCTTCCACCAGCGTTCCTCCGCTTCCACAGTATTTCTCCACCACTGCCCAGGTTATAAACAGGTTTATTTTAAATTGTGCAGATAGCACAGAGAGGCCAACTCAGTGGCCAAACGGGATAGCAGAGACGGATTTAAGGGATTTGAGCCTGTAAGTGAAGATTAATGGTTATAATCCCGCATTCAAAGAATTAAGGCACTGTTTGAAGACTAAGAGCGCACCAGCAAGTCATAACTGCGCCACCTAATAGCAGAGCACGTTTACTCCAGAAGTACACCTTCCTACAGTGATCTCCATGCCTCCTCGAGCCCAGGGAAATTAAATACACAAACAGGAGCTTCATTAAAGACTGTCTGAGCAGCAATAATGGAGGTATGGAGAAGTCACGGACTTCCATCCATGTCATTTATTTCAGAATGGCAGCACAGAGCTCCAGGTTCCGTAAGGATTTAAATAATGTATCAGAGGTCAATCTCGACCTGACAGAGATCTCCAAACCAGTCTCAGAGTACATACAGCGCTGCATTTTGCCATTAAGCAGCATGGGCGTGAACACTTCCGCCGTTCTCCGTTTTAATGATATCAATTCACGTTCATCTACCGTTTTCTCTTCTCCTATAAGAATTCCCCGAGAACTATTGTAAAGATTGTTGTTACTCATGGGCATGCAATCGTTGAGGATTCATTGACCGGTCAATTAGCCTTGGGAGGGAGTTGCAGAGTAGTTTTTATGTAATAGGCTGGGAGGAGAAGTCTGGACTGTAACAGCCATTGAGCTTATTGTACATGACTGGTTTTTCATCTATTAATCAAAGCACATTTCACAGGATCCTGGTCTATTGCTATTGGTGATGTTTTCTTACTCTGTTTATTACATTTTCACATTCTTTCATGTTCTTCTGGTAGGCATCAGAATAATGGTATAGGATTCACCCTTGTTAGGTGCCCTATGCTGTCTGCTCTCCCTACCTTTATGTTTTCTGCTCCATGTGCTATCTAAGAGTTAATTCATGGGTTTAACCAGCGCAGCGGATGTTATTGCCTGCTGGCTGATGTATGAACTTGGGGGTTTGCCTCTTAGATGTTTCTTTGTAATCTTATCTATGTTTTTCCCTTGGAGTTGCTAAAGCAGACCTGGAGTTAAATGACCTCTGGTCCGATCTATAAGCAGCCCCTTTGTCTCTTTGAGAGCTGCCTTTGAGTATGTCCAAGCAGGTCTGGAGTTAAATGACCTCTGACCTGATCTAGAGACAGAAATTCGGTTGCTTTCCTTCTTTCACTTTCCTCCTTAATGTTCCATCCCATCATCTATCTAAAAGATCCTTTAGTGTAGATGACTTGCCCTTTGGAAGCCTTGGCTAGTTGTTGCAAGTAATTCCCTTTCATGACTCCATAGCCCAATGGATGGCACTGTCTTGGCCCTTTCTCCTTGCTGAAACATCCTGCTGCTTTGTTCCTTTTCTCCCATTGCTTTCTCGGCCTATGATCTCCTAACCAACCCAAAAACCCTTCAACCAAATCACTTTAGACCCCCCTTTGTGCTTCATAACTAGCCTAACATCTCAATTCTAGCTTTAAAGACATATCATTCTTTGCTCTACTGGAGAGATCCCTCTCCGGGTCCAGGAGGGCTAGATCCTAGGGCCCCAAAGTGGTTCTGATGTCGTCTCATCTTTTGGTCTTGCCAATCTGGTCAAAAAATGGGAACACCAACATAATGGCGACTCCACTGGGGACGAATCTGAGAGTCAAGAACCGTTGATATTTGGTCTATTTCCCATTGTCGTCACCAACATAATGGCGACTCCACTGGGGAAGGGACCGCGTTGCATCTAGATTGGCTTCTAATTGCTGATGGTGGACAACAGCCTGCCCCAAACAGTCAAATTCATCCAACTGGCAACTCCACACTCCATAATCCTAGAATACTCCACTGGAGGAAGAACCTGAAAGATGGCCAGACCTCATGGAAGGGTAGAACATACTAGTTGGATTTGGTTTAAAGGATTCATTGTTTTTGTCTATCACTATGTTATGTCCTACTTTAAGCCTAATAAAGTGTACAAAGATGAAACCCATGATGAGTATGGGAAAGATCTCAAGCCTCAGTCTTCACACCGTGAGCAGACCTATACTCCTGTGAAAAACCTGGTGGAACAAGAAGCTCATGTTGTATCTCCCACTCTTCAAGAAGCTTCAAGCAGCCATGAGCCTATTGTTACATCACCCACACCTACAAAGGCCATAGAAAGATATAAGCCTCTGGTTTTACCTCTCTTCTTCCAGCCCCTGCCAACAGAATTAATAAACTAGCTGCCTCATTTTGATGGGGAAAATAAAGGGTCCTCTGCTGAAGAACATGTTCAAAATCTGGAGGATTTACTTGAGCTGTATGAAATAGAAGAAGATGATGTGTGCATTAGGATGTTTGCTTTGTCGTTACAAGGAAATGTTAAGAGTTGGCTCAAAGGCCTTCCAGAAGCAAGCATTTTCTGCATCCATCAGTTTTCTCAAGTTTTCCTTGATAGATGGGCGGCCCCGAAGAATGCTCTCCTCATCCTAAAAGAATATCAAAATTTGAGAAGGCAGCCAGGAGAGACAGTGCAAGAGTTTTCAGCCAGGTTCAATAAGGTATATGATGCAATGCCTTCTGATATAAAACCACCTTTGGGATGGGCTTTATTACACTATCCCAGTTCTTTTGACCCCGAGGTGGAATTCTATATAAGGCAAAAAGAGCCTTTGAGCCTGGAGGAAATGCAGGATATAGCAGTCACTGTCGAATACAACATACAGTGCAGGGAGGAAAGATTAAGAGCAGCAAGGAAGGACCGAACAGAGCAAACAGCGCAGACCTCTTTAGAGGACAAGCTGGAAAGACTGATAGAGGCTGCCAGTTCCTTGCTGAAAGCAAAAGAGCAGGAAGATGAGGCTGAAACTAGAGAGGATGAGTGGGAAAGACCTGCTCCTTGTCCCCAAGAAAGACAAATCAGATCTCTGCAAGACAGAAGTCACATGGCAAGCATGTATGATGAACCAGAGCTTGAGTCAGAAAATGAACTTGCAGAGTATTTTGAAGAAATAATCGCTGAGAGTCCAGAAGACTTGATGGGTGACGATGCTTGTAATTATGATTTCTCCGATGTCGATTTGTCTGGCGATGAGTTTTTCCAAAGGGAAAATGAGCTTGCACGGCCATCATCAGAGGTCTCATGGGAGGAAGACTACGACCATCAACTTCAAGAAAATAATGAGCTAATGCCGGCCATCTATGATACTGATGGAGAAAGTGTTGAAAGCATGATAGCAGACGAAGATTCATTGAATTTTCTATCTGCTTTATATCCGAACATCAGTTATACTTTCCAAGCGGACAGAGGCCAGCAGCTCTTCAGCGCAGAGGACGAGGAGAAAAGAGATGAGGGAAGTCTTAAGCGGAACGAATATCCAGAGCCTTCTCCCGAAGGGATTAAGGTAATCAAAGAAGCCCCCGCTCAAGAATATGTCGATTTTTTCACAGAGTTTAGCCCGTTGCAGCAGAACCGACCTGTGGTACTAGAGGACAGCACTGTTGAATATAATGAGCCCTCTAGCTCAAGCTACATTGAAGATGAGCGAGATCTCATTCCCCGCAGGCGTCTCGGCCTTGATCCAGAGGAAGAGGAGGTATTCCTGGTTGATGCCCATATGCCAAATAATCCCAACCAGGAAGAGGAGGAGTGTGAATACAAAGGCCTCACTACAGATGCAGTGATTGAAGCTGCCCAGGATGCAGACAGCCTATCAGTCATGGTAGGCTTTAAAAAAAGAAGTTTACATCATGAGTTTGTTGACCCTGTGGCAGACTACATGGGGGCCCTGATTGGCTCAGCTCCACAAGCATCAATCTTTTGCAAGAGCCAAATACATCAAAGTTGGTCACCACTGATGGCGACTTCAGTTTTGAAGAACCACATGCAGAACACCTTGTGGTTATCTCTGACAGGCAGTAAGTGCTCATATCCTTTTTTGCAGTTATTAGACTGGCTGCATTGGCATTACTGCATCACCTAAACCATCAGAGTTTTCCAGTGAGAGTAGGGTAGGTAGGAAAGCTCAATAAAGCTCAGTACATGAGCAAGTAGATTAGTTGTTTCATTTTCTGTCTTAGAATGTAGAGAAGAAACCTGCTAGACAGTCTAATCCTAGCAGGTAGTAGTGTAGGTAGAGAAACATATGAGACCAACAGTCTAATCTGGTCTCATGGAGTAATAAGGGTAGAAGTAGAATAGGTTTATTTTTTCCTGTTTGTAAAAATTAATGATGTAAAGGGTCTACAAGTCCAAATGCACCCAAGAAGAAAAAATGTTAGGACTATAGTGTGGGTAGGTATTTGTTTGGAAGAATTTTACTGCTGATATGATGTCTTCATAGCTTGTGGCAGCAGATCAAAGAAAGAAAAGGATGGTTCAAGCAGCAGGCATCTGGCCTACACCAAGAGGTCATTTTCTAGTTTCTTGGCTCCTTCAAGAAGAAGCCATCCCCATGTGGAGCCACTGTTAGCCCCCCTATGAAATTTTTGACAAGCAAATATGGGGCTAAATTGTTTTTGAGCCTTCAAGGAATGCATTTCCTCTGAAAACATAGTCCCCTTGAAGCCTCTATGTGTTTTTTATCCTTCGATCAAATCCTCTCTGCTGATTCCCCTTATAAAGCCTCTCTGCTATGTGAAGAAATGCCCAAAGGCCTCCTTTCCCCTTTATTTTACCCTCATTTAGCCTCTCTTTATTCCTCCTTGTCTCCCCTTTATGTCCCTTCTTACCCTTCGCCCCCTAAAATCCCCTTTAATTTCTTCTCCCTACTCCTACGTGAGATTTCCAAACCGGCCTCGTAGCATGGCTCGCCGCATTTTGCCATTAAGCAAAGATGGGGCGTGAACACTTCCGCCGATTCTGTCTTAATGAGATCAATTCAATGTTCATCTACCTCTGTTTTCTCTCCTCTCCTATAAAAGATCCCCGAGAACATAATGTAAAGGTTGTTGTTGCCTTGCTGGGCATCTGCTGTTAGAGGGATTCAGTTTGACTGTTAGAACAGCCTTGGGAGGAAGTTGCAGAGTAGTTTGTATGTAATAGGCTAGGAGGAGAAGTTGGGACTGTATTAGCCATTGAGCCATATTGTACATGACTGGTTTTGCATCAATTAATCAAAGCACATTTCACAGGATCCTGGTCTATTGCTATTGGTGATGTTTTCTTACTCTGTTTATTACATTTTCACATTGTTTCATGTTCTTCTGGTAGGCATCAGAATAATGGTATAGGATTCACCCTTGTTAGGTGCCCTATGCTGTCTGCTCTCCCTACCTTTATGTTTTCTGCTCCATGTGCTATCTAAGAGTTAATTCATGGGTTTAACCAGCGCAGCAGATGTTATTGCCTGCTGGCTGATGTATGAACTTGGGGGTTTGCTTCTTAGATGTTTCTTTGTAATCTTATCTCTGTTTTTCCCTTGGAGTTGCTAAAGCAGATCTGGAGTTAAATGACCTCTGGTCTGATCTATAAGCTGCCCCTTTGTCTCTTTGAGAGCAGCCTTTGAGTATTTCCAAGCAGGTCTGGAGTTAAATGACCTCTGACCTGATCTATAGACAGAAATCTGGTTGTTCTCCTTCTTTCACTTTCCTTCCTTAATGTTCCACCCCACTCTCTAATCTAAAGATCCTTTAGTATTAGATGACTTGCCCTTTGGAAGCCTTGGCTAGTGGATGCAAGTAATTTCCTTTCATGACTCCATAGCCCAATGGATGGCACTTTCTTGGCCAATCCTCTTTGCTGAAACAGCCTGCTGTTTTGTTCTTTTCCTCCCACTGCTTTCTCAGTCCATGATCTCGTGACCAACCCAGCAACCCTTCAACCAAATTATTTAAAACCCCCCTTGGTGCTTCATACCTAGCCTAATATCTCAATTCGAGCTTTAAAGACATATCATTCTTTGCTCTATTGGAGAGATCCCTCTCCGGGTCCAGGAGGGCTAGATCCTAGGGCCCCAAAGTGGTTTGATGTTGTCTCATCTTGGTCTCGCTTAATCTCGGCCAAAACATGGAACCTCAACACCGGATGTAACATTATGGCGTACATTAGAGAGACCCATGCATCGTTGAAAAAGGTGGCATTTGGGTGGCCATACATCCTACATAACATCGCGGCTACAAGTTTGTAAACTTTCTTGAGACTCGCTGTCTGATATTCTTGATCCTTATTGAGCCGAAATTTTTCTGGGTCTTCCCACCATCCTTTCAAAGTTTCAGATATGGGAACTGCATGAGTAGTGGTCCATTCATCATTTAAGGTCTGCTCATGGGCGGGAAGTGCATAATATAATTCTGCATCTTGTCCCTTTAGGTTGGCGAAAGTCTTCCTAGCATGGTCCCGAATGACCCAGATCTTGGGGTTGACTCTCTGTAGGATCCATTCAATCAGCTCGGCACATGAGAACACTGGTGGGTGGGCCCCTGCGTAGTGCAATTTGGATCGTTTAACTTGAACATAAATCTGTCAGTCAAGGAGGTCCTCTGGAAATTCAATCTGAGTAAACTCTTTGTAGATTTGGTACCAGCTCATACTGTCCCCCTTATCGAAGATGCAGGCTATGTCTCCATAGATGGGGGAAGAAAAACAGGTCCTTTCTCCTTCGATATTTCTATCTTGGGACTTTTTTTCCTCTTGCGAACTTCCGGTGACCCCATGTCACTTGATGCGGGCGAAATGGATACACACTCTAGCTTGACTTCAATATCCCCTGGCATGTTCATAAAAAAATCCCATGATAAGATAGATGCCATCATTTTTAAATATGTGGGTTGTTTCTACATCTACTTAGTTATTTCCAAGGAGGTGGGTTAACCTGCGATTTCGCGACCTTGTGACTGATCGCAGGGTCGCTAGGTCGCGTTGGCTCTAAACTCGACAGAAGGGCGACTTAGCGACCTGGCAACCTATGACTAGGTCGCGAGGTCACAGGGTCGCATTGGCTGGAAAATTTGCGGAAGTGTGACCTAGCGACTTTGCGACTTGCGACTGGGTTGCAAAGTCGTTGAGTCGCTGGGTCGCATCACTCTACATTTTCATGATATGCGACCTAGCATTTCTGCGACTTAGTGACAACGTCGCAAGGTCGCGGGGTCGCTCTAGGGCTTTGCGGATGCACAGTGCAAAAAGGCTTGGAAAACACACATGGTGTCCACAAAATCGCCGTACAAGGTTGTAGGAGCCTTCACAGGTGAGTTAGGCAAGGTCCTAGGAATGGGGAAGGGGTAGGCAAGCTTAACACAAGATCAGAAGAAAACTAAAGGAGGGGAGGTTTTCAGAAGGATTGTTAATGGCTTTGGTCAAGGTCGTAATAGGCTTAAAATAGGCTAGGGTGAGGGAAAAATAGTAACAACTACCCTAGAAAAGAAACAGCATGAGGATCAGGCACTTACCCAGGAAAATCGTGCTCCAGCTGGCTTGTCAGAGGCGTTTTTTTCTCTATCGCGTAGGTCAAATGCGACCTATGCAACCCTTCTATATGTAAAGGGGTCGCACGTGTGGGAAATTAATGAGAGTCGCTAGGTCGCGAATGAGATGCGTTAATGAGATGTGAGATCTTGCGACCTAAGGGGTCGCGGGGTCACAAGGTCGCGAAGTCACTGATGTTCGATTTTGGACTGATGTGCAACCTAGCGACTTGGCGACCTGGGGGGTCACAAGGTCGCAGGGTCGCAACTTAGGAAAGTTAACCATATTTGTGACTTAGTGACCTAAGGTTTAGCAAAGGTGAATCTTAGGTCTGATTTCTCTTTTCACAAGTATTAGGGGCTCAAAAATTTAAGGAGAGCAAAATTTTGGAGGGTGTTGTAGCAGCTACAACAAATGGCGATTCACTGGTAGGACCCAGGATCTCTGCTGGTGCTTCATCGGGTGAAGGGTGGGACTGAGCCTGTTGACCCTTCCATTTCGTGGGTCCCACTACTTTTGTCCTTGGACCTTGCATGTATGCTCCACCTATCTGCATGTCCCAGGGTGCGAGCGTATCACAATTCATTCCAGGAGACTGGACAAAAAAGGTTGTAGTCACCTCGGAGATTTCCAGGATCTGGTACAATTATTTCGTCCTCATTGTGTTGCTCCGCTGCCAGCGAACCTAATGGTCCCGGCGGAATCACTACCTAGGAGTCACGTACGTTTCTTCGATGCCAGCGAGCCTGGTCAGTACCCTGGTGGAGTCATCGCATCGCCTCTCTGCGCAGGAATCCTTTCTCGATCCTTTACCCTTATTCATGTGCTAGTTTGCACTTATTTAAAATGTGCTCAGGGCACTTATTTGACTGTGCTCAAGGCACTTATTTAATAGTGGCATTTTTTCCTAGGGCGGATGAGGGATCCTGACTTATTTTGCTTGCAAGAGAGGTTGCTCCTGGTCTATATGAGGACCTTTTGGTTTTTCCCATATTTTTTTTTTTCTCCTTTGGTTAGCTCTGTCCCTTTCCCATCTAGTGCCCAAAAACACCAAGACTTTCTTTTGTATCGCAATTCCTCGGGCCAGCATGCTAGGCAAGCTACCTGTGCTTGGTTCCTGGGACTTAGATGTGTTTTCCCCACTGAATGCATATCACAGGCAAGCTCGTGTCCCTTTTGAGTTTCAGGGGCGTTTCTTCACCAGCGTAGATTCCGGCACAACATTGCAAATTGAGTAACCTCTACATCCCTCCATCAACATTTGGGATGCTACAGGGGACAGGGTCAATGGGAGCCTGCTGGGAACATGCAGTTTATTAAAAACAAATAAGAAACTGAGAAAAAAGGAAAAAAATAACACAAAATAAAACGGAACAAAATAACAATAGACACATGGTACAGGGTATAATGATGGCCCCTCAGGGCTATCAAGTGAAGTAGTGTTTAAGGTCGTGCCCATTTACCGAGAGGACCTCAATTCTCCCCTCAAGGGTCTGTAGCCTGTAGGTATGGGAGCCGATTTTTTCTTTAATCTGGAAGGGACCTGTCCACAGGGCCTAGAATTTGGAGTGCTTTCATTTATCCTTGTGAGATTTGTCCCACTTGAGGACCAGGTCACCTACTTCGAAAGATTTGTTTCCGACATACTTCTTGTCAAACCATCATTTTATTCAACTTTGGTGGATGGCGAATTTTTCCCGGGTTTTCAGCCTTTCCTCCTCTAGCTTCAATAATGTGTCTATTCAGGCTTGCAAGGCAGCACCAGGGGTGCCATGAGTCTCTTGGGATAACTGAAGGGCTGTGAGAGACAAGTTGGGAGGAAGAATAACTTCCTTTCCGTACACAAGAAAAAACGGGGAGGTCCCCAATGATGGCTTGGGCGTGACTCGATCAGCCCATAGGGCATTATGGAGAGCATTATGCTAATTCCGTTGTTGGGACAGCAAATTATTTTTGATGATGCGGATGAGGTTCTTGTTAGTTGACTCAGCTAACCCATTTCCTTTGGGGTAATAATTGGCAGAATGTTTCAGGACTATTCCATTTTCTAGAGCAAAATGAAATAATTTCAACGATGAAAAATACGTTGCATTATAAAAAACAAGGGAGGTTGGAACGCCAAACCTGATCATGATGCATTGGGTAATGAAGGCTATTACCTCTTGATCATTGACTTGATGCAACGGTATCGCTTCAACCCACCTTATGAAGTAGTCTGTGGTAGTGAGGATGTATCTATGTTGCTTGGAAGAGTGCGGCAATATTTCCCCAATCACGTCCAGCCCCCACTGCTGAAATGGTTCTTCCAGTGTGACAGACTGTAATGGGGTAGAAGGCCATATATCTCTATTTGCGAATTGGCATTGTTGGCATTTTCGAACATAGGCGTGCGCATCTTTGAAGAGAGTAGGTCAATAGAAACCGACACGCATGATCTTGTGAGCAGTGGTATCCCCCGCATAGTGTCCACTTGTTGGACCATAATGGAGTTCCGCCAAAACTTTTTGTGCCTCATCATACTCCAAACAACGTAGCAGGACACCGCTATGGTGCTTGCAAAACAAATTACCCTGCACCAGCTGGTAGGATACAGCTTTCAATCTCAATCCGCGTTTCTGCTAAGTGGTTAAAGTGGGGTCCATGGTACCGTGTTTCAGATATTGCTGGAGATCTACGTACCATGAGAAGGTATCCTGCCGAGATGTGCTATCAGCTTGATACATGTCGATCTCGTGTTCCCAATTCTCTTCTTCACTGCTCTGTGAGTCTGTTGCCTCTGCGTCCATCCGACATAATCCTTGGCCCTTTATAGTGTGTTCTTGCTTGAATTCTAGGTCATATTCTTGGAGGCACGTCATCCAGTTGCCTCGTCTCTCACCCAGCTCCTGTTGTACGAATAGTGAGCGAACAACTGGGTGAGGAACAAAGACTGTGACATGATTCTTCAAAATATATGGCCTGGAGTGTTTAACTACCTTTTGTAATGCGTAAGCTTGTTTGTCAATATCTGGATAATTCAGCTCGGCGCCTTGTAACCCAGTGCTTATAAATGATATAGGTCGCTCATCATTGTTGTCATCTTTCTGAGTGAGGACGGAGGCCAAATATGAATCTGAGGCAAAGGTATACAAGATAAAGCCTTTGTTGAAATCCGGACTATGAAGAGCGGGTGCTTCCGTGATGGCTCGTTTGATGTTATCGAACGCTTATTTCTCAGGAGGATTCCATTTAAAGTTAGCGTTTTTCTTAATCATGCATTGCAATGGTTTCACGATTTGGGCAAAATCTGAGATAAATTTTTGTACGAAGTTGATTTTGCTGAGGAAAGACTGGATAGCTTTCTTACCACTTGGGGGCGATATTTGAGTGATGACTTTCACACGTTCTGGGTACACCACTATGTCGTCTCGAGTTATTATGTGCCCCAACAATTTTCCTTCAGCGAAGGCGAAAATGATTTTCTTCAGGTTTAGTGAGATCTCGTATTTCCGACACCTTTCAAAAATTTGCTTGAGGTGGTGTAGATGGTCAGATCTGCGCTTTGAAAACACAGTGACATCATCAAGGTATACTACCATGCTTTTCCCAATGAGTCCTCTGAAGGCAATGTCTATAGCTCTTTGGAAGGTGGTGCCAGCATTAATCGGGCCAAAGGGCATGCGTCTGAATGCAAATGTTCCCCATTTAGTTCTGAATGTGGTTTTGAGCCGATCAGGCTCAACCACTAGCACTTGATTATACCCTGAAAACCCATCCAATAGAGAGAACATTTTCGACCCTGATACAGCTTGAAGGATTTTCTCCACAGGAGGGATAAGATAGTTGTCCTTGTTGGAGGCTCTATTTAAATTCCAGAAGTCTACACACAAACGGATTTCGCCGGATTTCTTGCGAATAGGGACCAAGTTTGACACCCAGATCGAATGTCTAACTTTGAAAATTATCCGTGCATCCGAGAGCTTCTTTAGTTACTTTTGGATCATCGGTTCTAAGGCGGGGTGTACTTTTCTCAGTTTCTATTGGAAAGGCTTCACTCCTTCCTTCATGGGTATGACGTGTTGGATGATCCATGTATCATAAGTTCGAAGCTCATCATATGTCCAGAAAAACACATCTCGGTATTTCTTAAATAATCTGGTGAATGCTTGCTTCTCCTGAGGGGTGCACTCATTACCTAGATTGACAAGTTTGGGATCCTTGTCTGTCCTGAGGTTAATTTGTCGGCACGCTAACGTGGAACTTTGCACCTTCGTTTTTGGGGGCCCTCAGAAATGGTTCTATAGGTCAAACAACTTTTCGAGTGACACGATCCCTTTGGGTATGGGATTTTCTTTCCGATCTCGTAGTTCCTCTTGCAAAGCTCGATCATGATCCTCTTCTTCTATAACTGCGTCCTTGAATACATCCATATTGAGCATGAAATCCAGTACTTGTTCGTCATCATTGAAAATGCGCAAATTAGTAACATTATCTAGTACGGATGGCCTGTAAATAACTTCAATAGAAAATCCATCTCTAAGTGGGGTGAACCTAGCGGCAACGTTGGCGAGTGTATTGGCTGCTGCATTATGCATTCTAATACAGATTTAATACAGAAAGCATAAAAAGAAAAAATTAAACACCATACCTCTTGCTGGTAACCTTTCAGATGTGGAGACAAGCAATAGATGGTTTTACGTATCTGACGAGTGATAATCTCAGAATCGCCAATTACCTTTAAACAACAACTTTTAGATCTATGGCCTTTTTTAGTCTGAGTAGCAATGCCTCATACTCGGCCGTATTATTCATGCACTAGAACTCTAACCGGCAGGAAATTAGGAACTTGTTCTTCTCAGGGTCAAGTAAGATACAACCTACGCCAGCCCCGTCTTGGGTTTTGGAACCGTCATAGTACAAGGTCCATATTTCATCTTCTGATTTGACAAGGCTATCTGAGCACATTGGGGACGTACACGGGGCAGCAGTTTATAATGGGTCCTTTGTTGAGGCAGAGGAGTTTCAGTAACCAAAATCATCTCAGACTGGATGTCTTGAGTGATCAGGGATTGTGGAGTTTGATAGCACCCAAAGATGGACTCTAAGAAACACATACTGAGCTCTTCTTGTGCGAAACTGACTGGTTCGTTAGTTGTGTCCAGGTCGGTCACAATATATTTCATGTACTGCTCACTTTCAACCTGGATTTGGTTATTCTTGCCCTTGTACAGGAGCCAAAGGTGTGACCAATCAGTGGAAAAGTATCCCTGCAGCTTGCTAGATCAATCTCTGCTCAACAGAAGGCCATAGGCCTCGGGGATATCCACGATTACTATGTCAATGCACTGATGCACCCTAGAATCAGAGGATAGGCGGATAATGACGTTGTTTAATTCGCCTACTACTAGGACTTGAGATTTGTCGAGTTGGATAATCTTGGCATCAGTTTTCTCAGGGTGGATGTTTAACTTCTTGCATACGGATAAGGGCATAACATTCGTGGATGCACCAGAATCGACGAGGCAATTATGGACATTGAAGTTAAAGATCTCGAAGGAGAGGAGGAAAGGTGGTGTGGATCCCCTGGAGTTGGTGTTTATGGCATTTACGATGGATTGGGTATTTGCAGCAGTTTGGGCAGATGTGATGTTCACAGGTTTGGTTGTCGGTAGATTGGAAAAGGCCTTGAGGATAGGATCTCGTTGGTTAGCAATGCGAGCGAGCTTGTAGAGAGAAATATTATCCTGGGTCTTCTTCATATCCTCGATAATGTTATAACCAGAATCTGTGTGTGAGGCAAGTTCGGTGGTGGTTTTAGGGGAAACCGATGAAGCTTTAGCATTAGGGCCTTCTCTAGGGTTAGTTGGACTAAATTTTTTAGGAGTCCTGGTTTGGTTTTATGCATTTGGTGGCAGGGTTTTCCTTAAGAAATATTTCCTTTTTTCTTCGAATGATTGTTCAGGGACCAGGCCTTTACTCCTCAAACCATAGTTTTGAGGGGGTTTAGATTTAGGATCGTCGGCCAAGTTAATCCTAGTTGTGGAAGGGAGAGACTCTCCGCGGATGATCTCAAAAGTGAGGACAGTGGAACCCATATCCTCATCAGGGGGGAGGCCTCTTCATTGTCTGAAATAGCCTCCTCTTCCAGATCTCCGGGGGTTTGGTCTTCCAGAAGTTGATTCACCATGGCAGTCATGCTATTAATCCACTGGGGGCAAGTTTTCTCTGAGTGACAGGCTTGATGGAAAGAACAAAAGTTGTCCTTGTCGATTTCTTCAACGTTGAGACCGGCACTCGAGTTTGACGGGGGCCGGTTCATAGCGGGATTATTCTTTCTGAAGAAAGGTTTTTACGTTTTAGCAGCTGGGACAGAATCATTGTTCTTCCTCTTCAGATCAAAGACTTTGTTGGTCAGTAACTTGAGGGACTTTGTGATACTTTCGAAATCAAAGGGGTCCTTATCTTTGTCTCCGGATTTATAGTTTGAGGATTGAGCTCTCTTCGTGGTTGGATTTTGATCATCCCGTCCTTCATGGTCGATGGCTCCTATGGATAGCATATCTCTTTCGAAAGCTAGGGCAGTGGTGTAATTCGCTGCTAGGTTAGCTCTAGCATCACGCTTCATGAAAATGGAAATATTCCGAGGAAGAGCCCGAGTGTAGTAGTCGACGGTGATGGAATATTCTAATGCCATATTCAGCGGGAATTTATTCAAGATCATAGCGAAACGTTGATTGAAATCTTTGAATTTATCTTTTTTCTGACACTTCAAAGCACTAAGTTTAGTTTGGAGCATGGAAGGAGTTTTGTCTTCTAAAAACTTTTGAAGAAAAATACCGCGGAACTGCTTCCAGGATGAGATGGAAGAAACTGGGAGGGATAGGTACCAGGTGTCGGCTTTATTCTCTAAAGTATGGGGAAAAACACGGCATGCTACATCGTCAGATTTTACTCTCATAATTTGTAAGACTAGGTAAAAGTTGCTTATGTGATCTTCAGTTAGCGTACCTTTTTCGGGGTCGAACTTGGGGAGGTGCTTCTCCGGATGCCGGGGCATGTCATGAAGGGGGCCATGGAGGGCTAAAGGATACTGCGCCATCCAATCCATAGGCTGCACATGCCTAGCTTGCTGGTGGTGCAGTATGTAAACATGCCCTATTTCACTTTCAGACTCGCTCCCTGTGCCTGACCTAGATGCTTCGCCTTCATGATGGGACTGCATGTCCTGATTCCTCCCTCGGTTCCCTACATCTCTGATATTTCTCCAGTTATAAAGGAATGAAAATCTATTATGGTTTTTGTGGTGATGGTGGTGGCCTGGATTACGGCCTTGCCCATGACCCTTGTTCCCCTGGCCTCTCCCAGCTCCTCCTCGAGGTGGGTCGTTTGGTTGAGTGTTATCATTCAAAGTTTGGTTCGGTTGAGGGTTGGTGTTGGGTTGTGGTTCGGTGATTTCGAGGCTGCCCTCTTCCGCCTCCCTAGGGCTATCTGGGGGTTCTTCAGAATTCTGCTAAATTGAGTCTACATAATCTTCGATCATAAGACCCACAAGCTAGGGTAGGGAGTTGAAAAGGGTTCCTTGGTGAGTATGGTTAGTTGTGGGAGTTTTAGGAATAGCCAAGGAACTAGTGACCGGGGCTCGCTGTAAACCCTTGACAAGGTTGCGAGCGATAGGGCACAGGGCCCTTAGCTGATCTAAGGTAACCTCATAGTAAGGGGCTTCCTCCACCTGGGAATTTTCTAAGGGTGGAGGACTGGTATTTTCATACATGATCTCCCCTTGGGGAGTTTGTAATGGGATGTTACTTGTGTGCTGGGAGCCTGCAATTCAGGCCCTCCTTCTAGCGCCAAATTTGTTGACGCGAAAATATGTATGGCCAATAGTAGGGGATCTCCCCGGTATAAAGTCCCAATTAGACTCTAAACGGTTTGTGATAGGGATCCCATCCGGAATATGGGTCCGGCTACCGCTGAATACTCCTTTCCTCAGACACAGACGAGCGTTGCAGACCTGTGAACACACGTCTATCTGGATGATACAATGCAAATGGTTGATGAGTCTCAATGAAAATAAAACACTATGAATAGAAAGATGAGTTTGAAAGCATGAAACCAAGGAAGTACTGTTAGCATCACATCATAAGGGTCATACTTGTAAAAAAGCTATTCGAACCACATAAGAAACAGTTCTTTGTGGTTAGAGCACCCTTCACTTCCTTAAGCGGTTTTCCAAAGATGAGATTGTAATGTTCCCAATTTTTAGCCTCAAGCTAAATGGAACATTATAGTTAGCATATTTTTATCTTGTTGAATAAAATGGGTAAGGAGACCCCTTAACCCATTTTGATGGAGAAATAACACTCCTTGTGTGAAAGGAGGAATAATAAAGCAGCTGAATTGAGCACCACATGGTGTGAACAGGATTGGATCATGCTTGATCTAGTCATTTTGACCAAGTCAACTAAAACTGTCTAGATACATTGCACCTACTTGGACAACGCAGTTTTAGTGGAGGCTCCTCTTGCTTGAGCTAGAAGCAAGTGTGAATGGGACCCATGGTGAGAATATTTCATTTTCTTTATAAGGAGGAGATGGCAGCCCATTTTCATTATGCATTAGCTTATTATTTTCACTGGGTCTGCAAAGACTTGCATCCCCAGGCTATTTAGCAGGGTTGTAGTGTTCTTCACCCAAGGGTGTTCCCGGTCGGGAATCCCTACCTCATCCTCAAGGAAGGAGAGGTTTTGAGCTACATTTCCTCATTCTGGCATTTGGCCAAGCTTATCCCTTCAGCTAAAGCGTTATTTCTGCAGCAGAAAACGCTATGTTGCTGGGTGCAGCAACATAGGAACTCATTGAGTCATTCCTTGGCTTGTTTTTCAGTGGAGGGCTCAGCTATTCATTGGAGGACCGGTGAGGAGGACTCCCGGGATTATTTTCAGATCTTTGGCACCAGGCCAAACACTCACCATCTCTCACATCGCAGTCTAGGGCAGAAACTGCGTTATTTTCAGAGGTAGTTGCTGGGAGAGCCATTTGTGCTTAGCAGGAGGAGTGTTTTTGAGTGAAAATGGATCAGCCCTTTGCTTGAGAACATTATTAGAGGAGGGCATGAGTATTTCAGATCTGCCATAGCCTCATTCTTATTTTGGTTCAGTTGCAGTGACAAGTTATTTGTCACATTGTACATTTTCAGGCATTTCTAACAATCTCTCCTAGATTGGCTAGAAATCTTGTATTGGAGCCCTTTCTCCTATTCTCAGGAATTTATTTATATGTATCAGCCATTTTTCATGTATATTCATCTATAGCAGCAGCTACTCTGATATAGGTAGCAATGTCACTGCTCTCCGGCATTTTGTGTAGTTGCAGCAACTCTTGTATCTCATGTGTTGATCATCGGAGATTGATTCCGGTAGCTTGAGTGGCTTGTCCCTCAAGATATTTCTGTATATTGTAGCTGATATCTTAATAACATGATGGCTGTATTATATTTCATCTTATGTTGTATTCAGATTTGCAGATTTTCATGATTGTGTTCATGTATTGCTGTAAGCTCTCTCTTTGAGCATTCTTTGAGGGATCTAGTTTGGGGAGATCTGAATAACCCAGCTAGAGACATTTCTTTGGGCTCAACTTCTGGAAGAGAAGTTTTTGATGAGTTAAAAAGGGGATCCAAGCTCCCTTTCAACTTTTTTTACACTACCTTCCTTATACAGTGTCCTTGAGGACCCTAGAACTGAAATTCCCGAAAAAGGAATATTACAAAGATAAATGTTAGTAACAAAGTTGCTTAAAATTTTATGTATGAACAACTTAACATAATTAATAAAATTTAGTGAGCTGAATGTATAAATGATATAAGCGGAAAACTTAGATGATTAAATCAACAAGGTATCAGATACATAAGGCAAAATATTCACAATGTTAACACATTAACTCCCATCAGATCCAAGAGTGGAATCAAAACAAGTGCTTGTATTCATTCATAAAGAGTGCATTCAATATTATACAATTCTCTGCTCCTTTGGAGTCCTCGAAAAAAATGTCCTTTACAATTCCCGGAAGGGAGTATTTATAAAACGAAATTGACCCTTGGGTATCCCTAACTTTTCGCCTTCCCGACCGTTGGTTTACTTTGTGACTTGAGGGAAATTGCGACCTGCGACCTCAACTGTGGCTGCGACCTGCGACCCTTCAGTTGCTATGACCTGCGACCTGCTCTACTTACTGCTATCTGTGACTTGATCATGGAAGTAGTTGGGTGATTGCGAGGCTCGGGACATCTATCTGCTGCTGCTATTTGAGGTAGGTTTGCCAAGCTCAATAATCTGCAGCTACTGGGGAGACCTGAGGCGTATCTTCTCTTAACCTGTGAAGACATTCGAGGGCGTTTGGAATCATATTTTCCCTCTTGACTATGATTTGATTCGATAAGGAGGCCAATTTAGTATATATCCGGATCGGTGTCACAATGAATTGAACCATGTTTTCTCTCGACGTCAGCAGGTCTTGCGAGGCGGCCGCTTGCCTTATAGGCTGTAAAAATGTTTGAATATCAGTGGAGACTTCTTCCCATGTTTTCTCTTCTCCGAGTGCACCCAGGGAAGGGATGTGGTGTACCTCGGCCATTGAGTCGATGCCACTAATCAAATTTTCATATGCTGACATTACCTTCTCCAGATCCTTGATGAGCTTTTCCTTGGACTGTACCTTCATCTGAAATTGAACTTTGTCATTCTGGGTGGCAATCCAATCTCCTCTAGGCAACGTGGCTGGGGCTTTTGGATACCTGTTAGACCACTCCAATATCTTGTCCAATGCAGTAGAGGCTTCTTTCAGCTGTATGTTCCTCCTTTTAGTTTCGGCCTGTGCCTTTAGTAGAGGCGCTACAGTTTTATTTATGGTAAACATTTCTTCATAGACCTGCATCATAGAGGCCTCCAAAGTGACTAGCTCTCCCTGTATAGTGAGTGATATTTCATTTGCAGGGGTATCCCTAGCTTGAAATTATCTGACCTCTTCTTGAAGCACCTTCTTTTCTTACTCTACTTGGGTCGTCTTGAGTTCAAAGGCCTGCAGTCTATTCTGTAAGGACATAATTTCTCTGCTCATCCTACTAATGTTCTCTTCGGTAGCTGCTGCAAAAGCAGTACCGGCTGAGGCAATCATGACCAGGTTAGTCCTGGTGTCCAAGACTATTTCCTTCCCTGGAGTGACTGCGAGGGGCACTGCAGGGTCTCGTGCCAAACATCTTCTCTTCTCCTGCCTGATCTTATGTGTGAATTGATCATAGGTGAGTCTAGTGAGATCAAGCACTCCCTCATCTAGATCCTCGGAGGTACCTATTTTTGAGAGAGTGAAACGGGCAGGATTTTTCTGAGGTACCTCAATGGGTGGAAACTCTGTTTGTCCCTTTGTTTCTAAGCACGGTGTCTTACTCCCTTCAACTCCTGCTCTGTCCTTCTCTTCCTTCAACCGGTGCTCTGCTTCTGCCTTGTCTTGCTCTTCTTTCAGCCAGTGCTCGACTTCTACTCTGGCTTGTTCCTGATGCTCGGCCTCTGCCTTATCCTATTTCAATTTCAACTGGCGCTCGGCTTCCGCCTTTCTTCCTCCTCCTTCTTCCTCAGTTCCTCTTCTTTTTTCTTGCGGTTTTATTTGCCCGCTTCTTCC
Source organism: Pinus albicaulis (assembly GCA_034641835.2). Taxonomy (NCBI): domain Eukaryota; kingdom Viridiplantae; phylum Streptophyta; class Pinopsida; order Pinales; family Pinaceae; genus Pinus; species Pinus albicaulis. The sequence continues at coordinate 27,688 of JAXQQM020066680.1, read as the reverse complement.
TTTGCTCTTCCTTCATCTGCCTCTTTCGTTTGTCCTCTTCTTCCCTTGCCCTTTCCTCGGCCTCCTGTTTAGCTTTTGCCTCCTCTTCTCTTGCCCTCTTTTCGACCTCTTGTTTAGCTTTGGCTTCCATTTCTCTTTGTTGGGCGGAAGGGCTGAGGCCTATACCAGTGTTTGGTTTCATAGCTCTGGAGGACGAGGCTCCTCCCACTGTATTAGCTCTTTCCTCCAAAGTATAGTTGTCCTTTTCCTCCTGATCACTTGATTCTGCTGGAGCTGCCTCTCTATCCTTGTTGTACTATTTCTTTATTCTATCTTCGGTCGGGTAGTCAATATGCTGATAACTCCATTTGAATTTGGCCCACTTGCAGTGTGTGGGGATGATTCTCTCAGGATCATATGTACGGTGTGCCAAGGGAGGTAGATGGAATCCCTTTATCTGTTCAGCTTCTGCTTCTACCTCTCTGAAGTCTTTTACTATGTAGGCACCAATGGTGAGTGGCAAGGTTGGCCATGGTTTCTTTTTACCTTTAGTGAGGACTTTGGAGAAATAGCCTGACATCTGATAACAATTTTCTTGGAGAAGAAGCTTGTCTGTTACGAAGCGAGGCAATGCATGGGGGGCCTTGACCGACCCAAAAACTCAGAGGAAGGTGCTATCGATGTCTGGAAACCAGTGGGCCACTTGAATTATTGTATCCATGGCCCACTCGGACATGCATGGGGGGTCTTTTCTGAATAGCTTCACGTAGAGGGTGGGGATGAAGCTACATGTTATTGACTCCATGTCTTGTTTATATCTGGAATCCCAAAACACCATTAGGTCTTTTTGAATTGGATCACCATTCTATGAGTCCCAGTTATGCGACCACCCCTCAAATTGGCACCTAGCACACACTGCATATAGGAGATAAGATGCCATGTAAAATTCCGATGCATACCCTTCATCGGGTGCCAGAGCTGCAGATATGTTTGACTTGAGAGCTGTTATTATCATGTTGGCCTAGTTGAAATGGGTACCGTACACGGTGATGGCGTACATTAGAGAGACCCATGTGTCATTGAAAAAGGTGGCGTCTGGGTGGCCATACATCCTGCATAACATCGCGGCTACAAGTTTGCAAACTTTCCTGAGACCTGCTGTCTGATATTCTTGATCCTTCTTAAGCCAGAATTTTTCTGGGTCTTCCCACCATCCTTTCAACGTTTCAGATATGGGAACTACATGAGTAGTGGCCCATTCATCATTGAAGGTATGCTCACGGGCGGGAAGCGCATAGTAGAATTCTGCATCTTGTCCCTTTAGGTTGGTGAAAGTCTTCCCGACATGGTCCTGAATGACCCAGATCTTGGGGTCGACTCTCTGTAGTATCCATTCAATCAGCTTGGCGCATGGGAACACCGGCAGGTGCACCCCTGCGTAGTGCAATTTGGATTGTTTAACTTGAACATATATTTGTTGGTTAGGGAGGTCCTCTGGAAATTCAGTCTGAGTAAAATATTTGTAGATCTGGTACCAGATCATACTGTCCCCCTTACCGAAGATGCAGGTTGTGTCTCTATAGATGGGGGGAAGAAAAACAGGTCTTTCCTCCTCCGAGATTTTTATCTCAGGACTTTTGTTCCTCTTGCGAACTGTCGGCGGCCCCATGTCACTTGATGCTGGTGAAATGGATACACACTCTAGCTCAGCTTCAATATCCCCTGGCATGTTCATAAAACAATCCCACAATAAGATAGATGCCAGCATTTTTAAATATGTGGGTTGTTTCTACATCTACTTAGTTATTTCCAAGGAGGTGGGTTAACCTACGACCTAGTGACCTTGTGACTGGATCACGGGGTCGCTAGGTCGCGTTGGCTTAACACTCAACAGAAGGGCGACTTAGCGACCTGGCGACCTGCGACTAGGTCGCTAGGTCGCAGGGTCGCAGGGTCGCGTTGGCTGGAAACTTTGCAGAAGTGCGACCTAGCGACTTAGCGACTCGCGACTGGGTCGCAAAGTCGTTGAGTCGCTGGGTCGCATCACTTTACATTTTCATGATAAGCGACCTAGCGTTTCTGCTACTTAGCAACGAGGTCGCAAGGTCGCAGGGTCGCTCTAGGGCTTTGTGGATGCGCAACGGAAAAATTCTTGGAAAACACACATGGTGTCCACAAAATCATCGTACAAGGTTGTAGGAGCCTTCACAGGTGAGTTAGGCAAGGTCCTAGGAAGGGGGAAGGGGCAGGCAAGCTTAACACAAGATCAGAAGAAAACTGAAGGAGGGGAGGTTTGCAGAAGGATTGTCAATGGCTTTGGTCAAGGTCATAACAGGGTAAAAATAGGCTACGGTGAGGAAAAAATAGTAACAACTACCCTAGAAAAGAAACAGCAGGAGGATCAGGCACTTACCCAGGAAAATCGCGCTCCAGCTGGCTTGTTAGAGGCGGTTTTTTTCTCTGTCATGCAAGTCAAATGCAACCTATGTGACCCTTCTATATATAAAGGGGTCGCACGTGTGGGAAATTAATGAGGGTTGCCAGGTCGCGAATTAGTTGCATTAATGAGATGTGCTACCTTGTGACTCTGCGACCTTGCGAATTAAGGGGTCACGAGGCCGTTGATGCTTGATTTTGGACTGATGTGCGACCCAGTGACTTGGCGACCTGGGGGGTCGCAAGGTCGCGAGGTCACAACTTAGGAAATTTAACCATATTTGCGACTTAGCGACCTGAGGTTTAGCAAAGGTGAATCTTAGGTCTGATTTCTCTTTTTCACAAGTATTAGGGGCTCAAAAATTTAAGGAGAGAAAAATTTTGGAGGGTGTTGTAGCAGCTACAACACAACGCAAACCAGAGAAAGCCACAATTGCTTTATCCTGCCACCATATTCTATAGACATCAGATATTGAGGCCCCCATCTAGCTACAATTTGTCTTCACATCTACCCAAATATTTCCACTTATTTTCTTAGTGTAATCACAATGTGAAAAAGGTGTTCATGAGACTCCTAGAGCTTGCATAGAGTGTAGCGGTTTGGGCCATACTAGAATATTCTTTGAAAATTGTCCCATGTAAGGAGTTTGTTATTGAAATCCAACTACAAACATAATTTCTAATTTTAGTGGTTCATTGGCCCTTCAAATCACCTTCCACCACTAGGATATTGTTTCAGTGAAAGTATCTTCAAACCAAGAGTTATATCCCAACTTTGTTATAAAATATCTAGTGTAGGAATTTGGTCCATCAAAGTGTATTAGCTACATTTTCATGAAGGAAGACTTGAGCATATGCTAGCAGATCCACATAACTATCCCATTCATATGCCAAATCAGCTGTTATACCTATATCCCTAGCCATCTTCCAATATTCCCTACCCCTTACCTAAGGAAGTTGTGAAGCAACATCAACCAAACTCATAATATTCCACTATATCAATGCTTGAATAAAGGGTTCAAATAGCCTATAATTATTCTTGACACCATACTACAGTATAAAAACCAATTCTGATAGCTCTTTCATTCCCCACATGTTAGGTTGTCCAATGGTCTATCAGGGAAAAATCCTTAACTAATGATTTCCAAATTATCAAACCTACAAAATAATTATCAACAGTTCTAAACTAGTCAGTTATTGACATACTTGGGAAGTACTTGGTCTACGTGACTTTGTACCAAAGGGATGTCTCTCGAGTTAACCACTATAAGTTTTTTCCTGCTAGTTCCTTGGCGAATAAGTGGATTTCCTTATTCCCCCAACCTCCAAGATCCTTTGAACCCATGATGTGAGTCCCTTTTACAATTACAATACCTTTGTGATCACCAAAACCTATCCATAGGAATCTCAATCATGCTTTCCAAAAATTATTAAGAACTCCTTTGGGGATTACAAATATAGAGTTCCAGTATACTGGAATGCTTTCTAGGACTGCATTGACTAATACCAAATTCCCTCCACGTGATATAAGTTGATTCAACCATCTTTGAATATTCCCTTCGATCTTCTTAATTAGCCATGGCTAATCATCTTTACATTATTTTTGTGGTTTTTAATAGAACCCTAGGTATTTGAAACCTTCTTTCAAGAAAATTTCTTGAGCATGCGCCATAGCCTTGTTAGAAGATCCATTGAACATAATACAAGATTTAAGTCCATTAATTTCCATACATGTTAGTCTGAAGAATAAATCTTGATAATTTTTCGTGAAAATAACATCCTTGCAACCACCAGAGGAATACACCAACAAATCATATATGAACATAAAATGAGAGATAGTAACAGAGTTAGAAATTCTCACTTTTCCAGAAAGACCCTTTTCCCAGGACTTAGCCACTTGTTGACTGGACATATCGACATCAATAAAAAAGAGTAGGGGCGATAGTGGGTAGCCCTATTGAATACATTATAGCAGATAAGAAAGGGGATGTAGAGTCATTGATCATATCTGCAAAGGTTGTACTTTGAATGCACCAATTGATCTAATTAAAATTATTAATACCAAAACCCAATTGAATTAGAACCAATATAAGAAATGACCATTTTACCTTATCATAATATTTGGAAAATCAAGATTCATAACTTCTTCCTTTATATTAGCCTTTTTAACCTAATGAAATACCCCCCAAGTGACAACTACTGCGTCATGTATGTTTATATGATGGAGAAAACAAAATTGTTCCTATGATATAAAATCACTAAGGATTGACTTGATTATTCTTTTTATGATCTTGGAGATTAATTTATATATTATATTACATCAAGAAATGGTCTTGTAGCCCCCAAAATAATATCCATCATGTTAGTGTCAGTATTTGCATCCTGCCATCAATGATCAAAAATCCTCTTTTCATATCATTTTAGGAGTGCCACTCAGAAATTTTTTATCATTCCACTAGGTCATGCAAAAATTTGGTCACTGATTAGGGTATTGAGATCATTAATACTCCTTTAACCTCCATGGTCAATGGAAATCATCATGGTCAGGTCATCCATTGTTGAAAGAGTCCCATAGTCATCATGGTTATCAGCCAACTCATTCTTCCATGTTGTGCCATCATTAGGTCATAGGGTTAAAATCATGAAAATTGGAAATTCATCTTTTGAAGGAGTAGCAATAGTCAAAGGTATTCAAAAATTTCAGGTTAAAAACTATAATTTCCAATTAAGTGGCTTTTTTTTTACCATATTTGACTCTTAGTTGTGCTTGGATAGCTCATTTCCCTCTCCTAGGGTTTTGAGGGCATTTTTCTTGGTCTCATGACTTCCATGGTTAAATCATCAACAAGACTTGTATCCTGATGCTCTTAGACCTTCCCCTATCCTTAATATACCTTCCTAAACACTTCCCATCACTCCTATCCCTCAAAATCATCATTGTTCCACAAGCCCTAGCCTATTGCTATAATTTGACACTTTTATAGACTAGGCCTGTGTTTTTCCCTTTTGGACCCCTTCCCCTCACTCAATCCTTGAAATTCCACTTTCCCCTACTCTCTAAAATCTATCCCTATCCCCAAAAATTTCCCCAAGAATTTAGACATCCCCTAACCCCTTCATTCCCCTCCCTCTACAAGGTAGTCCTAAATCCCCTGTTTTTCCTACACCAAACCCTAATTTCCTCTCCCATTGAGCTAGGGTTTCTATGGAATTAGAGACATCTGAGCAGAGGAGGAATTAGGGAGGTCATTTCAGTAAGTATGAGGCCATTCCAAATCATAAACATCATGTCTCCATCATTTTTCAAGAAGTCATTCCAAGGGACAAATCATATGCCACACATAGGGCCGATTTTTCTTCAAACTATGTTTATGACGAAACAAAGATTAATTTGACAAAAGTGAGAGATTTTTTTGTCCAAAATAGACCAAGGAAGAAAAACCTCCTTCAGTGTTTACACAGGTGTCATGGTTTTGGATAAATGTCAAAACTACAGTTTCTACAAGAGTTTTGTCGCACTTCTGGTGTGACCTTGGGAAAATCAATTTTTCTCCTAGCTGGAGTGTCCAAATGACTTTTTTGATGAGTCAAACGATAACTAGACAGAGATATATTTACAATTAGCTATCATGAGCTCAATTTTGAGTTGTGTAAGGCCTCCAAAAGTTTCATGCAAGAGCACACTGCATTTTTGCACCCCCATTCTGCACTTTTTTACCAGTCCTGGGAGAATCATTTTTTGACAGGTCAATTCAAGTCCATTCTGCAAAATAAAGGCATATTTGGAAAGTAGATAGTATAATATTTCCAACGATCTATTCTGGGTCGAATTTGGACACCGGGAAGGCCTCCAAAAGTGGCCTGCAAGATGGAGGGCATGTTTTCCAAAGGGAGGGCGTGTTTGCCAAAGGGAGGGTGTGTTTGACAGTTTGCTGATATTTTTCAAATTTCACTGAAAATTTGACTTTTGTCTTGAAAATAATTATTTCACTTATGTAATTGAGCATGATAAATTTAAATATGGTATGGATGAGCTACCTAGGGGTAAATACATTATGTAAATGCCATCATGAAGTCAAATGAATCAATTTCATGGAAGTGAGGGATGAGTCACTTTGACCTCCCTACACTCTAGGTATCAGTTCAGATTATTATGGATCAGCTCCTCAACTTAGGGATTTGACCCCTGAGGTTGGGAGAGGTTGTTTGAGGTCTATATCTTGTACTTTTTGACTCATTTTCAAAGGTTGGAATCAGCTTGGATGCTAGCTCATTGATCAAGGACTATTGTCCTCAATTTGGCTAGTTAATAAAGAAGAGTTACAGCTAGTTTTTTGGATACATGTGGTATGATGTTTATAATTGTTTTTCCTTCAGTTTCATATGTTAGAATGTGTTGTCTTCATGTTCATTACATCTCTATTGTATGATATCTTTCAAGTTGATATGTAGAATACATTCTTGCTCATGCTCTGTTTAGGGAAAGTTATCATAATTTATCCATTTTCCTCTATTTAGGAAAACTACATCTCCCATGATTTTCCTATCTCCTCGCCAGTCTTAAAACCATCTCATCAAAATCATTTTAAAGTGTTAAGCCTGATTCCTACCTTGCCCTGTTGAATCTCTGCAACCCTATCTCATTTTCCTAACCTAGCTCCCTTGACCATACTTTCATCCAGCAGTCTGACGAAAATCAATTATCAAAACCCTTGAACTCACACCTAGCCTAAAATCCTAATCCATTCAGCCTCCTAGGTTTTGTTTTGTGGAGAGCGCCCTCTCCAAATTGGTAGGGCTAGATACCAAGTTAAAAGGTTGGTCTGTGGTTACCTCTGTTGGGGTTTCTTCCCCAGCCTTAGAAATCTGGCGAAGTGATAACACATCCTACGTCTTTTGAAAGAGGAAGAGGAAGGTAACTAAAGGATGCAAGAATTTTTCCTGAAGCTTGGGATTCTCGCACTACCTTAATAATATTTTCCCATAGTAATTCATAAAATCCTATATAAAAATCCATAGGAAAACCATCGAGACAAGGAATCTTACCCCTCTACATTGAAGATAGAGCTACCTAATTTTTTAACTTAGAAACATCCTCATACATGTCAGCATTCATCTCCTCATTGAAAGTTATGGCAAATTTTTTCAACCACTTGTATTATTTCTTGTATTGGGAATCCATGAGGCTGCGAGAAAATATTATGAAAGCATCTTACTCATTCCTCTACTTTGTCCCTGAAGGAGACCTTTGGATCCCTTGAAGAACCCTTAATGCTCCAGATGGTGTTGACCTGTTTTCTTCCATTTGCATAGTTATGAAAATTTTTGGTGTTGTTGTACCTTGAAGACAACCATAATTCCTAACTTTTTAATCTTAATATTTCTTATCCTTCTAGTAACAAAGAATTCCTCTCTTCTTCCAAACTTCTCATCATCTATCACTACTCAATAGATATGGCATTTGGCTCCATCGATGAGAAGCTTTCTTCTATCTAGAGATCAACTTCAATCAACCTCATTTTTTTTCTCCAATGGAAGCCCTTTGCTCGATTTTTAGAATCTTGTTTCGCAAAGGAAATATTTGTAGCAAATTCCTCCATGTAGGATGAAGTTTATGGACGTAAATGACACCATATACTTACCACCATTGATCAATACTCCTGCTCTTCAAGCCAAGCGAGAAGAAAAAATAAAGGAATCATTTTTAAGTCTTCCATATCTCAAGCCTATAAGATAATTGGTCTAAGGTCAGAGACTCCTTCATTCCACACCATTGATTTGAAAAATAGCTTTAAATCCATAAAATGATCTGAATAAAAAAATGGTCTAGTCGCTTAGATACCTCCGACCAATCCAAGTTCCTATTTGAGTAAGTTGGATAAATCTTGGTCGGTTCCACATCCACTAAGTGATTATTAATGATGAAGTTAGAAAAAAATGATGATCCTAATCCAATTGAGGGTGACATCCCCAAAATTCCCTCAACCCCGAAGTAAAATTCAGGTGACTGCTAACAATGGTGCAACTATCTTCAAAAGCACCTACATCTGACTATCCTTCCTAATACATCTCTCTATTAGAGTAAGGACCATAAACATTAAGTAAAGAAAGAAAAATTACTTGATTTTTGAATGAAAATTTCACCAAGTTTGCAGAAGGGAGAAGAGAGGAGGAAAGGGATTTGTAATCCCTGTTCCATTTTGTTATTAACCCTCACGACAACCTATCCACCTCTAAGTGGAAATAAGTAAAATATTGTTGAATGCTTTACAATAACTAATGGGCTTTGGAACTAACACACATGGTCCCTTGGACAATAAGTACATACATGAGATACACATCCCCCTAACCCCCTCGCATTAAAGAATAGGATTATCATGGAGAACCTTTGGGAAGGGCTTCACTTGCTCTAAGTTCCCTAGCTATAAACACTTACTTTCCTCTCTTACTTTCCTGCCTTTTTTTCATCTGAGCCTTATGCAAATTGGACTTCCTACCCATTGAGTTTGGCATAGGAGTTTCCAAGGCGAGTCCTCTTGAAGAAAGAGGGACATTATAGGAGAATTTCCTTAGCCTAAGAGCATATATTTTCATTCCAACCTAAGACACAACAGCCATAGGGTCCATAGGGGGAGCATAAACCTTTGTAAGGGGAGAAGGAGAATTATATGCATTTTTCAATAATGCATATATATTTGCTGCTAGTATGGCCTAGTTTGGAAGGGATGTTGTAATGTACTGTTATACCACCAAAACCACCTAAGGTTTAAAAGATTTTGGTATAAAGACACCAGGTCCTGGTTAAACCATTGGGAGATCGACGAGAATGTTGCATTGCAAAACATTAATAACATTAAAAAAATTGTTACTTATAAGTTCAAAGAAAAAATGTGGTGTGAGAAAGATCTAGCAGCTAAAAGAAAATCAAGATATTATAAGGAGGTCATCAACCCCACCCTAGAAGATCAAAAGTATCTCTCTGTTTTAACTAGCTCAAAGAATAAAATTAATATAGCCAAGATTAGAACGAACTCTCATGAGCTCCATAATGAAACGAGTTGTTGGACAGTTCCTAAAACACCATGGATGGAAAGGATCTGCCATCTCTGTGAGAATATGAACATCGAGGATGAAAATCACTTTCTCTTAGAGTGCCCCGCGTACAACCACATTAGAGCTCAATTTGATAATATTTGTTGCAATACTGACCTTCCTAGCCTTTTAGGATGTCAAAATTATAGTGAGCTCGGGAGACTTCTCTCCAAGCTTTTCGAGCATAGGAATAAAATCTTAAATCAAACTAAATAACTCTTTTCTTTAGGTCCGATAGACCAAAGATTGGTCTCAGTGGACGTTAACCATCATCATCATCATCATAAAAATAAAATCTAGTGCAATATGGAAGAAATGTTGTAATATATTATATTTTTATATTTTATTTTGCAATATAATATTTTATATTTTATATGTTATATTTTATGTTGCAATATCGAGTCAAATTGTTTGCATTAGATAACATAACATGACATTACAACATCCCTTCCATACTAGGCCATACTAGTGGCAAATACATATGTATTATTGAAAAATGAGAATGTGTACTCTACATCTATCAAGCCTCCAAGAATCAAAATTTTCAAAGTGTAAACCTTTCTTCAAATTTTACACTAAAAAAAAATTACACCTTCACGCATTTGATCTCTTAATAAATCTAAAATTAAAATGAATCTAAACTAATTCTTAAAACTCAAACAAATATATATTTTGAAAAATTCTATTATATGTTTTAAAACCATATATTTTTAATTTCTTCTATTTTATATCAAAAATCTCATTATATCTCATTATATCTTTGAAATCAAAATTTTTAAATTTACTTTATTTTACATTTAAAAATAATTTATTTTTCCAACCCTTTTTATCCATCTGACACTTAGTTATTTATTCCCAATCTTGGAAAAGTGTACCATTCATTTTTTCCAATGTTTTTGGAATTTTTAATTTGTTTTCTTCCAAAGTCTTTGGGACCTTTCTTTTGTGATACAACCGCAAGAAGTTAAGAGATATTCTACATTATTTATTTAGTATTCATTATATGCAATTCAATTCCCTTACGAACCTTCACTTCTTTACTTCATCTTAATGTGGAGTTCACTGCCATTTATTTTTCATTTTATATGTGATTCAACTCCCCTAACAAACCTTAACTTATTTTAATGTAGGGGTGTTACCCAAGTTAAAAGGAGAGAGGATATTCCATTTTCAATTTCGTAGTGATTTTATGATGATTCAATGATTCATTCAAGAATCTTTCAAAGGGAATTTAGATAGTTAGATTTTAATTTCAAAAAATTAACATTTAAGAAACTTTAAAAAGTGAATTTAGGTGGTTAGATTTTTATTTAAAAATAAATAAAAATGCAAGATACTTGAATTTATGGTTAAGCCGTTAAATTGTTATTTCAAATGGAGTTACATGAGAGTTTATAATTTTGAGAAAAGTGAGTTTGGGTGGTTAGATTTTTATTTGGAAAAAAAAATTTAAGATATTTGAATTTTTTAAGTGGATAGATTGCTATTTCTAATGAAGTTATAGGGGAGTTTATTATTTGAGAAGTTATTTAGAAGTACATATTCTTAAGTTGATGTGATAATTATTTTTTTGAGATACAATATTAATTATGGTAAATAGTTTTAAATTCATTTTTTTCTAAATTATGTAAAAAAAAATATGAAATTTTAAAAAAAAATTAATTATAAATAGAGCTTTTTAATTACAAATCTGTTAGATTTTAGATTTTTTTTTTGTTATAAAATTTAATTAAAAAACATATATTTCTTGTTTAATGAAAGATTTAATTGAATTTATCAAGTTATTTGTGTTTTATAAATGGGGATTTGTGATTATTTGCATTATTAAATGTATTTTTAGCCAAGTAACCAACTTCCAACCATAAAAATTGAATTTTTGTCAACTCAATTACCATAGTTGTATTTAAATTGGTGTTCTAAACCTATCGACATTCATCAACCATTTAAGTTAAATAATTGAGCTAGTTTTTAACATGAAGTGACTATATGATAACTATAAATCCCTATGTTGATTTTTAAGTATACATTAATTTTTAACATCCAATGGCTATAGAGTAACCACACATCCCACTCTAAAAAGCCTTCAACGTAAAAGCCTTCAAAAAGTCGCACTAAAGACTACTCGTTTCATTATACATTAATACTCATGTGCTTGATTACATCATTATTGGATACATGTCTAGGTCCAATATCTTCCCTAGATAACACAACAGGAATATTAAGCTACTATGTTTGTAAAGGCAATAACTATAAATGCACCTAAAAGATTGATTGGAAATGTATCCCGAAGAGCCAGCTATAACAAAGTGATTATGCAAAAGGTAGGTCATATAACTTTTCATTTTTTTATGACTTGATTTTTTTTCATGGCAAATATTGGTGCTCATACTTTCTCTTCTTATATTTTTCACAAACTGCATTATTTTATATATATATATATATATATATATATATATATATATATATATATATATATATATCATAGTTTTTCATGAATATAGGTGGGTTGGTGTGGGGTGTAGTCTCTATTAATTTAATGGTTTCAATATTATGAGGGGTTAATGGTGTGGGAGTCAAATGTGGAAATATAAATTGTTTAACAAAAATACAAAAAAAACCTATATTTAACTTAGTTGGTTTTTGGTTGTAATGTGATATATATATATAAAAGATTTAAACATCCAAAATTAATGAAATAACATTTTCTTAGTCTTTTTCTTTTTTTAATATACTTTTTTAATTCATACTTCCAAATTAATAAAACAAAATCTTATATATTTATTATATAAGAAAATATATATTATCCTTTTAATAATATATTTTATTAATAACAAATATAAGTCCATCTTGAACCTAAGATGGATATAAAGTTAAAGTTGATAAGGTGGCTTTTTTTTAATATCTTTTGGGTACCAATTTCCAAATTAATAAAATAGTATCTTTTTGCTTTTTCTTATATGAGAAATTATATGTTATTAATAATATATTTTAATATTAATTAGTTTAGAAATTTGGTCAGGCTAGATTGGTAATAGATTTTGATTTAAACTCTAAGTGATTTATTTTTAAATTTTAATATTGTGGATCTTATGTTATGGGATAATATTTTCTTTGCATTAAATTGTAAAATATATATAATTAAATTTAAATAATTAAAAATAATTACTATATATATCTTCTTATTATGGTCAACTCACATAGCAAGTGAAAATGATTGTGCACAATTATAATATGCTATAAAAAACTAAGCTTATAGAGAAATCCTAATGGGTTTCCAGTAGGTTTTGATCCTTTTGAAAAGAGTTTAGAAGGACTTGAAAATAATACTATTTTGATTGTAGGAGTGTTTAAATTGTTTTTTAATGGTGGAAATGGATTCAGCATCATTAAGAATCTTTGGGACACTCAAAATAATATTCTAATTGTAAGAGTGTTTAAATCATTTTTTAATAGTGGAAATAGATTCAGCATCATTAAAAATCTTTGAGACACAAAATTTTGAAATTTGACAACTATAACTAAGATTTTCAAAAATTTCAACCAAATATTCACAAAATCATACCAAAATTTCTATTACCATTATAGTCTATTTAGATTAGCAATAATCTAAATAGCCACTAGCCAGGTAATATTTGACCAGGACAGCCTATGAAATCCCTGGGCAGCCAGAATTTGGGACCCACCTCTTCACTCTTGAATTCAATAAAAAGAAAGACAAAGGCACTACTTCCAAGAAAGCACGGTGGTCTTGTAAATGACAAAGAATGCCATCACCCTCATGCAACCACAGCATCCGGTCACGGACAGCACCGACTAGAGCTAAAAGCTCTCTTTATGGAATTTAACATATTAGCACTATTATTATATAAATGTTGATTAATAGTTATTATTATTTTATTTTATGAAGTTGGGTATTTACAAGATATAAACTTAATATTTACAAGATATTATTTGTTTTATAAAATGATGTTTTTATATGATTTTATGTTTTATTTTGTATAATAATCTTACAATTGTATTAGGTAAACTTGAAAAAGATAAATATAGATATAAAGATACAAGTAATTAATATTTAAACTATGATGTTCAATAAAATATTACAAGATGTCAGCAATTTTTACTTATAAAATTTGAATTAAAAAAAAAATTAATCAAGAGCAATTTTCAATAGATTTTATTGGTTATCTGATAATTTTATAATTATATTAAGTAAGGCTGCGCTCTTCTTTCGACACATTCACCATATAGCCATGTCGAGTGCCACGGGGGTTGATGCACAATCAGCGCAATTGGATTCGAGCTGGATGCTTCCATTATTGCTCAATCCATCATTGCGCCTCCAGGTTTTCATGCGGGTCAACTAGAAGAACCTGTTGGAAGGAATCTGAATGGGCCCAATGGTGGGTTGACTCGCAGAGGCAGAGACAAGTTGAAAAAGGTTCGATTGGCATGCTTCAAGCCTGACATCAAAGAAGTGGTGCCGGAACATGACGATCTATGCGGACGAGTCATTAGTTTGCAAAAGCGTGCACTCATCGGGCGCTGGATGTTTGCTGACGGTCATGTGTTTGATATGTTGGAATGGGTTAAGAATGTTTGGACTCCAATTGTGGGATATGCTCCGAAGGTCAGTTTGCTCCTAAATAATTGGTATAGTATCCATTTTATGAATGAAAAAGATGTTGCCTTGATTGTTAACAAGACATGGGTACGTGGAAAGAGTATCCTGCAACTTATGCCCTGGTACCTCGGTTTTAATCCAATATTGGAGGCTCCAAAGAATAGGTCAGTGTGGGTAAAGCTCCCGGGCCTTCCGTTGGAATTCTGGACGGACAAAGCATTAAGGGCCATTGGAAACTCCATTGGATGCACGAAATACATCGACCCAAGTATTTTGGGTGTCACTGACAAACGCATTGCCTGGATATTAGTCGAAATGGTCTTCTCTGGCGGTTTGCCCGCGGATGTTGATCTCATCTGGGGCACAAGAAGACATAGGCAAAGGGTGGATTATTGGGGCATTCCTTTCCGCTGCCTGGTTTGTCACGGCACTGGACATTTGAAGGGCAACTGCCCTCGGCTGCATTGGAGGCCCCGTAGGGACAATCAAAGATCAGATGGTGCTAATGGCGAGTTGAATCCTAAGGATCATCGAATTGTCCTCCCATCAGGTAATTCTTCTCTTGCGGATTCTGTTATTGAGTTGTCAGCTAATATTAATGCACAATTTGCGGAGTTAACTCCACCAGACAAGGAGCTGATGGCTCCTACATTTTCTAAAAACAACAATGTTTTTTCTCCCCCGGTGAAATCCGGTTCGCCCATGCAATTAGAATCCGAAGTAAACCTTGGATCGACAATCATGAGGATGGATAAAATGCCGCATGCCTCTACTGCTCTTGCTGACCACCATCAAACCTCTCCCATCCCTGTGCCATTATATATCTCCCCTTCAATGCCGCCCCTAGAAAACGCATCGCCTCTTCCTTCTTCTCCCTCTCCACTTAATACCGAAAAGGTGAACTTGCCGGACTCACCTAAAGTCTCTTCTGCTGTAGCTGACCACCATCAAACATGCCCCACAACGGCTTCTTTATATACACCCCCATCCCCTTCCCACCCTCCTCCCTCCCCACATAATATTGCGAATGGGATCTCATTGGAATCACCTATAAATACTTTTGGATGTGATGTCGAATCCCTTTTAAACAACCCGAACCTTGACTTGGCTGCCCTCACTATTTTTGAGAATATCCCTAGGAATCCTGATATTGTCATCTCGCCGGCTTCGGGTTGCAATATCACGGTGAGGAAAAAAACGAAGTCTACATCCAGACACTTCAGAGGGAGGCCGAAAACAAAATCTCTCTTCCGGGATGAACTTCTTGACCTCCGGGAGGTCCCTATTCTTTCAGCTGATGATCCCAGGGTGGATAGAGCTTGTGACCCCCCTCGGGTCTCCAAATGATTTTCGCTCTCTCTTTCCGATCATGTGGCATGGGCGAATAGTTATTTGCAGATGGCTTTATATGATTCTATTAGGTGCTTTATGGCTCATCTATATGCCCCTTTTCATATGCTGCTACGGTAAAGCCGAGAGACGTTTTGGCTTATCGAAGAAGTGGTTCTTGTTGTCGCGAATGTTGTGGGTTCATATCTACAGATTTGTCTGATCCTCCACTTCTGTTTTTTCGATTTGTTGGATATGGGTTCACTTCTACGATGTGGGACTGTCCCCATGATATGTATATGTTTCTCTTTTCTCTCCATGCTACATTTCCAAGTGGCATTTGGGGGATTTTTTAGACATTATCATCGACTCCTTGCTGGATTATGAGTCTCATGTGATGGGTATGCTTTGCCAGATCACAATATTTTTGGTTTTAGAAGCAATGTTGCATAATTTGGAAGTGATTACTCCCTTCACTTCTTATGTTGTATTATGTACTGTTTTTATTTTCCATAATATAAAACAGCGTTTTTTTCTTTCTGAAAAAAAAAAAAAAAATATATATATATATATATATATATATATATATGATACAAGTTAATAATATTTAAATCATGATGTTCAATAAACTAGAAGTCTTTCATTTACAAAATTACCATTAAAAAATAAATTAATCTACCAAATTTCAACAGAAAAACTCATCATAATCAAATTCTTATGACCTCACTATAATAATTAATAAAAGTAAAACAGAAAAACTCCTCATAATCAAATTCTTATGACCTAACTATAATAATTAAAAAAAGTAAAACAATCTGGGGACTTGACTTCAAAAATGGTAGAATCAATCCCAGATGAATCTAATTGAATTGAAGTATATGATCAAAGATGCATAAGACATATCTGCTAAAGGATTTAACTGGTTATGATAGATACTGTTACAGGCACATTGCCTGAATTCATCTGAATGCTAATTATCTGGTGTCAGACATATCTAAACTGAGCCCTCTCATCCTATGTACAAAAATCTCATGTACAAAGGGAATGGAATCTGACTGGCTATCAAAACAGTGGAAACAGAGGAAAGAATTTGTTTAAACATGTGGATAATTAAGTTCAGCATCCAGCATAACTATAAGTAGTGGCAAATCTCTGCTTCTTGGACTTGTCTTGCCTACATGATTTGACTTCCTGGATCTTGCCTGTTGTTGCTGGAGATCTGGATAAGCAGAGGAGTGTTCTCTCTATTTGGAACCCTCCACCCAATGCAATCTCCCTTTCAAGATGTGAGTAGTAGCTCTGGAAAACACTAACAGTCACCTGCAATCGGAATCGCTGCATGAAGAGGAATTCAATCTCTAAACTGTTGATTTCTTCAGTTGTTAAGCCTCCCACTTTTGCATAGTATGCATTCCTGTAATGTCTGCATCCATGGCATAAAAGAATCTTAGCAACTTAACTCAAAAACCAGTTATGAAAAAGTTACAATATAAGTTAAGAAAATGTTGCAATCCTATAATGATTATCTATACCACTGAATTCTAAAAGCACCCTGAACAGTAAATGATTCAAAACCGCTGAATTCTAAAACACCCCTGAACAATAAAGGATTCAAAATCTTGTTATTTAATGGGAGAACTTACAAGTCATCAAGAAACTTTGTAGCAACCATGACACTGGTGATGAGAAGCCTGTGCACATTAAGTGATGTTAAGCGAAACTCAGGATGGCTGAGCATAAGGCGATCTATATAAGCATAAGCTACAACGAACACAGAAGTGCTGCAGTGTGCATATTTGAAGATTCTTTCCAAGTACCTCTGTAAGCTCATGGCAGGGATTTGACTTGCAGAGAAAACACAGAGGTCTTCTCTTGAGAATTTCTTAATCCCTGAAGAAAACAGCAACCTCTCATTTCTGGCCACAATCCTTTCAAGCAGAGAAGCTAGTACAGAAAGAATCAGGGGACTTGACCCATTCTCACCCTCTGAACTGTATAGATCAGAAAAGCAGACAGAAGACAGGTCTGACTCTGAATAGGTTTCTATCATATCTAAAGCCATTTGGGTTCTTTTTCAGAACTTTCAATCAATGCAAAAAAATCAGTAAACCCTAAGCAAGGGTTTTATCTGATGAATCCAGATTGAACAAGGAAGTCAATTATGGTGGGAGGAGGACAAGATGTGGAAGGAGTATTTATAGGTAGCTAAGAAGAGTAATGGGTAATTGGAGAAATAATGAAAACTGGGGTCTTCCCTTTCCCAACTCAGCTGTGAGGACAACTTTGGTGGAGATTTAGCGAATCCCTGGGCCAAACATGTCACTGTTTTAATAAATTGGACACCATTACTGACAAACCGTACCGGGGCTTCAAGGGTGGCCCGATCTGCACGTGAATTGGTGGTAATAAATCGGTTGATTGCAGTTTCCAAGATTTGAACTTTGAATAGTTTAAAATAGGGGTTTTTTAACTGAGTTCATAATTTTTCTGGTTAAATTCAATTTTGTTGGTTAGTTTTCAAAAAAATTAATTGTGGGAGTGTTTAATAGTTCTTTTATTGTAGAAATATATTTAATAAGAATTTTTGAGATATTCAAAATCTTAAAACTTAATAATTATAATTTAAATTTCTAATTCAACAAAATTTTACCAAAATCTTATTGAAATTTCAATTATCTTCTAATCAAAATTATAAAAGAAATATGAAAGTGATTGGCTCCAATTGGGGCAAACAGGGGAGAAGGGACGAAACGGAGAAGGAAGCAGGTGTTACTACTGTCAATGTAAAGTTAAAGCCATCAGATCGTTCCGTCCACGGAGGTCCATTTCGTACTTCAGAGCTGGTGACCCAACAGCTGGAATTCCACACCACACCAGTTATTAACCTCCCCTGATATGAAATACGAAATCCCATGAATTTTGACATATCCACAAATAATGTCAAATTTCATTTGTCTCTTTCAAAAAAAAAAAAATTTTAAGTTGTTAAGTTAGAGATATAAAAATTAATATTTTTTTGGTTTTGTAAAGTTGTTAGTGAAAGCATTAAAAAAAATCATTGTAAAGTTTAATCTATAAAAAAATTAGTATTGGGTGTAAGCATTGGATGATTGATGTTATGTGATTCATTTCATTAATTTTAATCCAACTTCTTCACCTCTTGAAGTTATGTGATTCATTTCACTAGTTTCAATCAATCTAACTTATTCACCCCTCGACGTTATGTGATTCATTTCACTAATTTCAATCCAACTTCTTCACCCTGTGAGTATCACCCATGCAATGAGTGCTAAGTTGACTATTAAAAAATAATTAGAAATTACCTCTAATGAAAATAGTTATAAAAGACAACTTGCTTAAAACACTTGAATTCCAAAAATAATATCTAAAACAATTTATTTTATTTTATTATAAATATATTAAAAAATATTCATATAAAAAAGTTAGTTATTATAAATTATTTAAAATAATATTTTTAATAAAATGTTTTTTTTTAATAAATTTTCAAAAATTATTCAAATTTATTGAATGCATTAGTTTTATTAGCTAATATATATAGTACAATGTAGTATCACATGAATTTCATTTTTTATTTTTCTTTATTTGCTAGATATAGATTTTTGAATATATCTTGAATTAACAAATTATATGAATTGTATATATATATTTCCTCTAAGAAATAACATTGTTCTCTAGATACAATCATTGGGTTGTTGTGTGTATATAATCATCGAGTTGGTTTCCAATTCATGAATGTTTTTTTAAGTACAATTTGTGTAGCTTATTTATTATCTTCTTTCTTACCAAATTTTGAATAGTTAATTATATTTCTAGTCATTTATTTATTATCTTTTTTCCTACCAAATTTTAATAGTTAATTATATTTCTAGTCAAAATTTTCATTGATTTTCCTTTTTTAATCCATTTCATTTAGATATGGATCTTTATTTCGAGGAAATTATACAATATTGATTTCTATATTTCATTTTAAATAAATATATTATAAATAGATATTAGGTTTATCTTTCTAATAAAAATATTATTTAAGGTATAAAATTTCATATAAGATGTTGATTTTTATAATTATATTTTGTTTGAGTAAAAAAGTTATTTATAAATATTTTTTTATTAAAAAAATTATTTATATTTTTAATGAAATAATATAAATACACAATTAAATAATAATTATAATAATTAAAAATAAAAATTATATTTCCTTCTTAATATATTATATTATTTTTCAAAAGTAATGAATTTTGTTCATTATGATGATGATTAACCTCTATTAAGACCAATGCAGCCTGTCAGACCTCAAGAAAGGAAAAAGAATCTAAGTCTGATTCTTCAAAATCGTGTTTCTATGATCAAAAAGAAGTGAGAGAAATGCTCCAAGATCGCTATAGGTGGGTTGGCATAACAAATCAAGAAGATTGGAAGTGTGGCAGATGTTAGGGAATTGAGAGCAGATGTGAGTAAAAGTCAGGCAATCTAAAAGGAAGTGTTTTTTGTCTTCCACCTGCTTAGTATCACAAATATGATAGATTATATCGTTCCAGGGAGTCTTGGGAATAGACCACCGCCCAGTCTCACTTCGAAGCTCACGAGAATTAGTTCTTATCCTAGCGATGTTCATATTTTTTTAGTGTTGGTCAACGCAGAAAGATAATTTTGAATAGAAAGGGTGGGGTTGATCACCTCCTTATAGTATCTTAGCTTCCTTTTACCCTCCAGCTCCTTATCCTCCCACATCCTGTCCTTAAACTTGGAGGTAATAATATTTTTGACACTATCTTTTCTTCCCATACCGAGCTCCTCCTTAATTCCCCAATGGTTGACCCATGATTGGGCATCCTTATGCCACCCGCGCTTAAGGCAAAGGTGGGGGTTTCGATTAAAGTTAGAAGCAGTTTTTGGGAGCCTTTTGGATTCCATGTTTTAACACTTCTTCTACTTAACTCAGATATTGCATTTAATGTCTTTAGACCACCCTTCGTTGGTATTAAGCTTGGCAGTGACAGTCTCGTAGAGACGGATCACAACAATCCCCAGCTCAGGAGGGACCATGATCTCTTTAAGTCTTTCCCAAATCTTATCTCGAGGAACAATGTCAAAATATTTTCTAAAGTCCACAAAACAACAAAAGAGATCAGCTTTGCTTTTGCGACATTCCTCTACAATGATTCTGAGGGTGACAAGATGGTAGATAGTCGAGTGATGTCTCTTAAAAACAACTTGTCCTTTAGCTCTTTTGCCTTGGAATTCAAGCCAAAGGCTAAGCTTCTTTTACAAAATGAGCCCATAAATCTTGGCCAAGATGTGGCTAATTATTATGGTCCTGTAGTCAGAATGAACACTTTTGTATTCCATGGGAGCCTTTTGGATTCCATGTTTTAACACTTCTTCTGCTTAACTCGGATATTGCATTTAATGTCTTTAGACCACCCTTCGTTGGTATTAAGCTTGGCAGTGACAGTCTCGTAGAGACGGATCACAACAATCCCCAGCTCAAGAGGGACCATGATCTCTTTAAGTCTTTCCCAAATCTTATCTCGAGGAACAATGTCAAAATATTTTCTAAAGTCCACAAAACAACAAAAGAGATCAGCTTTGCTTTTGCAACATTCCTCTACAATGATTCTGAGGGTGACAAGATGGTAGATAGTCGAGTGATGTCTCTTAAAAACAGCTTGTCCTTTAGCTCTTTTGCCTTGGAATTCAAGCCAAAGGCTAAGCTTCTTTTACAAAATGAGCCCATAAATCTTTGCCAAGATGTGGCTAATCATTATGGTCCTGTAGTCAGAAGGAACACTTTTGTCCCCATTATGGGCACAATAAGGCTTTGTGTCCAAATCTGAGGGAAGCCATGCATTACAGCCAGATTTAGAAGCTTGTGGATATGAGGAGCAAGGATAGATATTCCCATTTTAAGGATCCCAACTTGGTATCCTTGAATATCTTTAGCTTTCCCATTAGCGAGCTTATTAATTCCAGACTCAATGTCTTCCAGAGAGAATATACCATCCTTAATTGGAGTGTTTAAGGTGGTTCCCATAGCATCTAGAGAGTCATACAACTTCTTAAGATAGTTTTCCCAACTTTTTAAGGGGATAGAATGATTATATTTGGTTTTACAAACAAGCACATTCCGCAAAAAAAAATTGGCGCAACTTTAGAAAGGTGGAGAAGATGATCTTGTCTTTTATTAATATATGAATTCTTCTTCATCTTGATGATAAATTTGTATATATTGATATTCTAGAGCTTAATGATTTCATTAGAAGCGTCCCTGATCACTTTCCTGGAAATTTTAAAATCTTTAACATACCATGGATTGGAAGTTCTATTATTCTAATTAAATAGAGAACTTGCTAATGGTATTGGAAAGGATAGTAGTGAAATGGTAATAAATTTGATCAATGTTTCTATTACAAGTCAAGGACCCTAAATCCCTTAAGAAGAGGTTGACCTTACTTATATCAAAGTGAATGTGTCTTTTGTTTTCACAAGTCTCTTGCATGTGGGTGGTATGCATAGCAAGATTGATGGATATAGACATAGGTTTATGGTCAGAGTCGGGCTTGAATCCGTTAAGTAGCTCAAAGTTTGCAATATGGCTGAGGACGAGGGTGTTGGAAATCACATAATCCATGACACTGCTACCCAGCCCATGGAAACAAGTCATCTGACCGAAGAGGGGCCACTTGTAAATACCATTATAGATTATTAGGTCTTGGGAACTACGAAGCTTGAGGAGCTCAGTACCGAATAAGTTCTCGATTATGTCTTCAAATTTTCTCTTGAATTTATTAGCTAAGTTACTATGATCTTCATCAAGCCACAAGGGGTTGGGGTTAGACTTTTTATTTAACATAATGGCTTGGTTAGTAGTAGTTCTAGCATTAAAGTCTCCAAGAAAAAGGATATTACCTTCATTCCTCAGGTTGTAGATGTATTTTTCTAAGGTATTGAAAGGACAATTCTTATCCAAGTTGTTCTTCTTATAGGATGTAGATTTGTTAGGAGCGAAATAGAAGATTGCAAGAAATATCATATTGGTGGTAGAATTAGAGATTTCAATCCAAATGTATTGATTGAAGGGGTCGATTTTATGAAGTCGAATGTGAGAGGAAACCATGTTCCTTATATAGTAGGCTATACCACCAAAACCCCTCCGAGAGGATTTCTTATTCCAAACTGACCAAAGAGTGAAATTGTCAAGGTGAGGGACCCTAGATCAATAAGGTCAATATCAACCCGGGATCCAACTTAACATAGGAATTTTACACCATGGAAAGCCACAATAGTTCCAAAAGAGGATTCAGAGTGATGCAAGTCCCTATTCATCACTCGTGCTTGAGACTTTATCTCTAATAATATCTTTCCTATTCCTAATGATTTCCCATTTCCCTGCCTTTATTGCCTCCTTAACCTTTCAGACTT
The DNA here is from genome assembly GCA_034641835.2 of Pinus albicaulis. Classification (NCBI taxonomy): domain Eukaryota; kingdom Viridiplantae; phylum Streptophyta; class Pinopsida; order Pinales; family Pinaceae; genus Pinus; species Pinus albicaulis. The sequence goes on along the minus strand of JAXQQM020066680.1, from coordinate 4,791 downwards.
CTTTCCTAAGTTCAACTTGGTCTTTTGGAATGAGATCTTCATTTATAAAGCTTCTTGTTCCTTTTAGGCTTGGGGATTTCCTGAGTATATCCAATTTATGTTCATTACAACCGACCTTGTCACGGATTAGGCTGTGTTTATGATCAAGTATATTTCCAACCCTTATTGCTTTCATGAGATAAGTTGTTTCAATTTGAGATTTTGTTTTTAATTGTTCTTTAACTATTTCTAATGTTTTTTCATTGTTTTGTTCTTCTATACCTGCAATTATAAGATTTAAGGCTCTTTCGTGGCACTCATGATCAAGTACAATTAGTTTATTAATTTCCTCTTTGATGGGTTTAATGTGTAAGTTATTTTCTGTGTTAATTAGGGTTGAGTTATTATGTAGTTGTTCTTTTATATTTTTTATCTCGCTTTTGAAGGTGTCATTTTCTTCAACCATTTCTTGTTTAATATGTTATGTTTCTTGAATTTTACCATTCATTTATTGGAGTTCATTTTTTAGTGTGATTACTTTATTTTCTAATGATTTGTGGTTGTTGTCAAGCATTGCAGTTAATTCTAGTTTAAAATGGTTTTCTCTTTCTTCTCTTCGTCTTTCTAGAGATTCAATGTACTCATAAAGACTCTCTAAGGTCATTTTACTTGGTCTGCCCTTTTTAGAGGGGGGCTTAGAAATACAAGGGGAAGTACTCATAGTGTAATAAAACAAATCTTAACAAGAGGAGGGTAAGTGGGAACATGTGCACCTGTCAGACAAAACTAATGCAAGGCTGCACTCACCGCACCTTAGAGGTTGTTTCCTTGAAAAATGGAGATCTTATTTCTTCTATGTATTGCATTGCTTGAGCATCAAAGTTCTCCAAGTCGTCAATGCAAAAAAGAGGAGCTTCCTCTTATACAAGCCAATTTGAAGTAGGGCACATCCCTGGGGAGAGAAATCTGCTAATTCCAATATGAAAAGCTGCTATCTCCCATTGTGCTTCGTTCCTTCGTCAAAGGGTTGTACCAAATAGATATCAAGGCATCACAAAATGCGTTACCAAAATAAGGATTATCTCCATAGACTCGTTGCCCAAAACTAGAACTTTGTTGCAAAGATTATCACCACAAATTCGCTACCTAGATTTGAGAAGTTCGAAGGCAATATTGACAACATATCATTACATTAATGGCACAACCACTGTCTCATTTCCCAAAACCAGAACTTTTCTTGCGAGTGTAGAGTAGTTACTCTGTTGGAAGTTGCAAGGAAAAATAGAAGTAGAAATTCACCCAGAAATCGCAAGCTTGAAATTAACCCGGCCTGAAATAGTTGGAGTTACAGATTGATTATGTCCACAGACTCACGAACCCAGAGTCGCTACCCAAATATGAGAAATTTGAAGACGATACGACAACATATCATTGCATTACTAGCACAACCACAAACTTGTTGCTCAAAACCGTAACTCTGCTTGCGAGTGCAGAGTAGTTCCTCCGCTAGAAGTTGCGAGGCAAAATAGAAGTAGAAATTCACCCAGAAATCACAAGCTTGAAATTAATAACCAAAGTTATAGAATGATTATGTCCACATACTCGCCAACCCAGAGTCGCTACCCAATTATTTTCATAGCCATTATATCTCTTATTCTCTTTAAATTAAAATTTTATATTTATTTTTTTACTATTAAAATTGAAATTAAAGTTTTATTTCCTATCTTAATAATATTTAAATTTGCATAAATAAATCACAATATTATATCATAAAAAACAAAAAAAAACATTTTTTAAATAATTTTTTTAATTTTTAAAATACTTTTTAATTTTTTATAATATAAAATATATAATATCATAAAGTTTCACAAATAACATCATAGAAATTCACATATAGATTCTGAAAATTTGTATTTTCTCACATCACTAAAATGTCACAAATATATACACAACAATAATCATATCACTAAAAAAGACACAACTTCCAAAGCCATGTCACCAATTAAATTCTACTTAACCCAACTTTTCATTCATTTCAACTCTGATTATGGCTTCCCAACTTTGACACGGGAAGTGTTTAAAGACTTTCATGGCAAGCTATATCATTAAAATTTACATTTTCAATTAATAAATTTTGATAAATTGAAGACTTTTTATTTTAAAAGATTATCTCAACCAATTTAATTCCATAAAAATGGGATTATACTTATTTTTGTTATAGATTCCACAATATTTGGAAAATATTTGGGAAATTTAAAGTAAAACAAAATCAAACAATTAACTTCATTTCTACCTAACAAATTTTCAAAATATTCAAAAATCTACTAAATGAAAATAAATATATAACACTTACAAAGCCAAGCCAAGCAGATTATCTATTTTGATTGTAATTGTTAAAATTCAAAATTTGACCTGCAAAGTGTTTATAAACTTTATGTGCAAATTGATGATGATGATGATGATGGTTAACATCCACTGAGACCAATCTTTGGTCTATCAGACCTAAAGAAAAGAGTTATTTAATTTGATTTAAGATTTTATTCCTATGCTCAAAAAGCTTGGAGAGAAGCCTCCCGAGCTCACTATAATTTTGACATCTTAAAAGGCTAGGAAGGTCAGTATTGCAACAAATATTATGAAATTGAACTCTAATGTGGTTGTACGCGGGGCACTCTAAGAGGAAGTGATTTTCATCCTCGATTTTCATATTCTCACAGAGATGGCAGATCCTTTCCATCCATGGTGTTTTAGGAACTGTCCAACGACCTGTTTCACTATGGAGCTCATGAGAGTTGACTGCTTTGGGAAGTGGTAACTGCAAAGAAAAGTTGACTGCTCATCTTCTTTGTCCAACATTACCAATCAAGTTGACAATTTGTAAATATGATCAAAATACATTACAGAGGAGAACTTTCTCATGTGTTCAACCAACCTAACTAGTCAACTTGGTAACTTTTTTATTAATAATGTGTATGAATAATTAAATTTGTATGAATGTATCATGTGTTCAATGCAATCAGTTAAGTTGGCCATTTGTATAGTCAAGAGAAACCTTTTCATATTCATTATTATAATTAGGGAAGTTTATAATGTAAAGGTTTAATGAAATTTTTTGGTTTTTTTCAATTAGCTAATAATTTCTTATTCATTCAAATTAAACATAAATATCTTATAAAGTGTAAAATTTTCTAAAATTACTATTGACTAAATGCATATACAAAAAACAAATTAAGGTTGAGAGTGTGGTTTCTTACTAACTATAATATTTCAAAGATTATTAAATTGTAGATTTAGTTAATATTTCATAATTTGATAGATATGAACAAAATCAACTATTTGACTTCATTCCTATCAATCATATTTTAAAAAATTCTAAAAATATGTAATCAACATAAAAATAAAAACTTAATATCTTAACATTTAATTTTATTACTTAACCTTGCCAAACTTCTTTCTTTATTTAATTACAATCAAGATTCATTGATGATGATGATGATAAACACTCCACACATATTTTAAATATAAAAAGTCAATTTGAAAGTTGCACTAATAATCTTTTGAAAATGTAATATCTTAACATTTTAAATTTTTACTTAATCTTGCCATGTACTTCTTTATTTATTTAATTACAATCAAGACTCATTATAAACAATCCATACATGTGAGAATAATCTAGAATAATGTAGAAATAGGAGTGGTTATGGTTTGTTGAACGAGAGTTTTATAATTAGAGTGTTGTTCCACCAGTGCAGGATTGTTGCCCCAAACTTAGGAAGATTAGGTGAATGCCTATGCTATAAATATGTAATGCTGTCGTTGAGCTAATACAAGTTGTGTGAGCTCTGTCTCACATTCTATGTGTTGCTTTTGTTGTATTTAATTTGGTATCAGAGCTATTGTCAAGTGGTGTGAGCTCTGTCTCACGTTTTGTGTGTTGCTTTTGTTGTATTTAATTTGGTATCAGAGCTCCTGCATTATAAATTTATGCGAAAGCCTCTAATCTGGAGAGACGAAACGCTCTGTCGATCGTTTCCCAAGTGGCGCAGCGGCATCTGGATTTCCTCTTGTGTAGCCCCACGATGGACGACTTGATACATCGATCATAATACATATGCCTGTGCGTAGGGAATGTCCGGTAAGTCCACGGCCAGAGAGTCGGGGTCCCGGCCGAGGCCGAAATTGCAAATACTGTCGGACCAAAACTATGGTGGATCTGACCAACAACGTGCCTCTGTTCGGCGCTGTCACCTGCAATGATAATAACTTGCCTCCTTTGTTATTATCTCAACATTGTTCACCCATTTTTCTATCAAGAGAAATTTGCGAGGCGAGATTTTTGTAGCTGTGTTTCGACTCTGTTTCAAACAAATGTCTAAGCTTCCAAACTCACGCGTTGCTAAATCATGTGGGTCAAGATCGTTGGAAAGACGGTCGCAGAGGTTAAGCCGGGAGGCCACCAGCTTCTCTCAAGCCTGCTCTTCCGCGTGAATTCTGCGTTTTTAATATCTGTCCCGTTTCATTTTACTTCCGCGTGAATTCTGCGTTTTTAATATCTGTCCCGTTTCATTTTACTTCATCTTTTTGGCGGGCTTTAAACACCGGGGTTTGTTAAAGTTCCGTCACTGCGATTTTCTGGACGATTTCAGTAGCTGAGCTTCTTTTTCAGTAATTTTATTGCCTGTATCGTGTGCAAAGTGGTTCAACATGCATAAATTGTGATAATCAAAGTGCTATAAAATTAGCACACAATCCAATATATCATGCCAGATCAAAACACATTGAGCTGCAATACCACTTTGTACGAGAGAAGAT
>JAXQQM020078364.1:0-15545 GCA_034641835.2 Pinus albicaulis | reverse complement strand
CATGAATTGGCGGTGTTACACTCTTCGTGTGGACAGGTTTTCCCATTACCTGTGCTGAGCTGCGCCTCATTCCTGTCTGGCCGCGACGATCTTTGCGCGGCGCTCTGGTCAACTGAGTAGCGATTTGGTCCTCGGTATTTTGGTTTTGCAGGGGTGTTGTATTGTGGGAATGGATTGAGTTATTCACTTGCTACGAACCACCGCTGCCGCCATGGGTGAACTTGGGGGTGGGGAAATCTCTCCCACCCCTCCGCTATCGTCTGAAGAAGCCTTCCGTCGCTTGTTATCACAGAAAGGGAAGAAGCGTCCAGCCCATGAGGTTCCAAAGTTCATTAAAAAACTTGAGGAAATCCCTGAGATCGCACTGCAAGAAGATCAGCCGATTAAAATTGCCCTTGCCCTTGCTGATAGAGGGCTGGTTGGGCAATTTATGGGGCGATGGCCATCTACAAAAACCACTGATGATTGGATTCAACGCAACTGGAGGCCACAGTTGAAAAACAATGTGATCTTCTATTCGGTTGGCAGAGGCTTTTTCATTTTAGAGTTCACCTCCAAAGAAGACCGAGATATGGTATTTAGAAATGGACCGTATTTCATGGGAAATCAGGTTCTATATCTCAATAAATGGACCCCTCACTTCGATCCTTCAGTGGATGTTCCTAAGGAAGTACCAGTCTAGGTTCGACTCCCCAACCTTCCGATCCACTGCTGGAGCTATCAATCATTGCAAAGGATTGGGAACGGTCTGGGTAGATTCATTGACAAAGCAGACAACAAAGGCCAATACACCTGTGGAAGAATCTGTGTGGAAGTTGACTTAGAGGCTGGTCTCCCCGAGGCGATTAAACTTACAGTGGGAGAATGGCAACACTACCAAAAGCTGGACTACGAGCAACTACCTTTCAAATGCAGAACCTGTCATCAACACGGACACTTCCAACGGAATTGTCACAAATCCCCGGCCGGGACTAATGAGGACGAGGAAGGATGGAAATAAATCAAAAGAGGCAAGACTATTCCAAGGCCAACTGAGAAGAAAAACTCTGGAATAGTGGGGAAGCCTCAGACCAAGCCAAAGGTCAATGAAGACCCAAAAGTTGGATCCTCCTCAGGTGGGAACGCAGAAACCATCGGGGCTCAAGAAGAACTGGAAGACTTGACGAAGGAAGTAAAAGAAATTGGTACTGAAACAATCACCCCCCCAGAAAAAGGTGGAAATGAAGGAAATATAGATAAATAAGAGCATATCAGCCTCGCCTCCGAAACTGATGAAGATTCAGAAGAAAGAGCCTATGAATCAGAAAACTCACAAGTCACCCCTATCAAATCAGCCAGGGGTCGAAAAACCAAGAAGAAACAGAGAGAGGAGAAAACTTATCTGGATGTTCTCCAAGGCTCTCAAAAAACTCTCAAGGGAATGATGAATACTAGATCCGGGCGCAAGCATGGCACGGCTCCAAAAGGAGCCACAATCTCCCAAGCCAATAAATAATGAAATACGTCTCCTCGAACTACAGAGGATTAGGTAGCAAGCTAAAAGAAGATGCCCTGAAAGATATAGTGAGAATGTATTCGCCTAAAATCCTTCTCATCCAGGAGACAAAGTTGGATGAAATCCCCCTCCTCCATGCTAGAAAAACCTTCTGGCGTAAAGGTATTGGGAGTGCTCTCAGTGCGAGAGGTGCCTCCAGTGGAATCACTACCTTCTGGGATAGCTCTATCTATGACCTGATTCAAAAAGATAGCTCCCCCCATTGGCTTCTCACGAAGCTCCTTCATAAAGACTCTGGCCAACAAGTAAGTATGTTCAATATATATGCTCCAGTTCTTCCTTCCGAGAAAAAAATTTGTTGGGATTCGATTTTGTCCTATCTTTCGCTGCACAATCCAAAAAAATTTATCATAGCTGGTGATATGAATGTCACTCTTGCTGTAAATGAGAAAAAGGGTGTCTCCCCGGTCAGGGATCCAGCTAGAGAATGGGTTGAAGACCTTATGTTGGGGTGGGAGCTGGAGGATATCAAGCCCACATCTTGGAAGTTTACTTGGTCTAAAAAAAGGGTCGGCCTAAGCCATATTGCAGCTCGTTTGGACAGATTTCTTGTCCAATCCTCTTTCCTGACTTGCGGTCTAATGGCCTCTTCAAAAATTCTGCCAAACAACACCTCTGATCACAAACCCATTCTCCTTGAGCTTTCCACGGACTAAAATCTTGGCCCTATCCCCTTCAGATTCAACTCATTGTGGCTTCAGCATGATGGGTTCCAAGAGATGGTTTCAGATGCCTGGAACAGACCTATTCATGGTCCCCCTTTCTACGTGTGGGAATAAAAAATAAGGGGGCTCAAAAGAAGGCTCAAGGAGTGGGCTAGAACGCTGAAAAATCCCTCCTCCAAAAGAAAGGAGGCCCTAGACAGTCTTGCTGCCCATCAATTAACTTTGGAAAATTCTGTTGTTTCCCAAGACCTTCTTCATAGAGAAGCTGATCTGCAAAAATATTTCCACAAAGCAAGTAGGGAAGAAGAAGAACTATGGAGGCAGAAATCTAGATCTCTCTGGTTACAAGCCGAGGACAAAAATACTAGCTTCTTCCACAAACAAGCTAAAGCTCGCAAGAAATTCAAAACTGTTAAAGAAATTCATCACTAAAATGCAGTGGTTAAAGATTTCGAAGGCATCAAGCGGGCAGCCCACTCTTTCTTCAAAGATCTTTACTCTGCCCCCGATTATCCACCAATGGATCCCCATGTCTATCCGATGAATTTAATTCCTCAATGTGTTCAAGAATCTGACAATTCTATGCTGACTACTCTAATCAGCATGAATGAGCTTAAAAATGCACTGGATAGTATGGAACCGGATAAAGCTCCTGGCCCGGATGGGTTTCCTGTTAGATTCTATCTATCCTGTTGGGCCACAATCAAAAAAGACCTGTTGAGAATGGTCAGGAAATCTCAATCTTGTGCAAAGATCAGAGGCGGCATCAACTCAGCATTTCTAGCCTTGATTCCGAAAGAGAAAGGAGCATCTGATTTCAGCAGATTCAGGCCAATCTCGTTGTGTAACTCTAGTTACAATATTATCACTAAAATTATATCCAATCGCCTCAAGAAAATCCTTCCAATCATTATCCCTGAAAACCAAGGAGGATTCATCAAAGGGAGAAAGATTCCGGACAATATTGTGCTGGTGCAAGAAGCTGTTCATTCAAGCTATCACCGAAAGGAGAAAGGTATGGTGATTAAGCTTGACTTGGAAAATGCCTTTGATAGGGTGAAACATGAATTCCTATTTATGGTGATGAAGAAAATGGGCTTCTCTTCAGCCATCATTAATTGGATAAAATCCTGCATTGCCTCTCCTTGGATAGCGTCGTTGGTTAATGGGCGACCTTCAAATTTTTTCCAAGCCTCTAGGGGCCTAAGAAAAGGCTGCCCTTTGTCCCCGCTTCTTTATGCCATTCAAGCCTCGGTGCTCATTTTTCAACTCGACCATAATCAACAGAATCAAATCCTTCCTGGCCTCTGTATGGTTCACCATGTCAAAGACATAAACCATGCCCAATTTGCTGATGACACTTTATTTCTGGGTGGAGCAAGCATAAACTTTGCTAGATCCTTCAAGAAGGAGTTGGACATTTATCGAGAGGTCTCGGGTAGCAAGATCAATTTCCTAAAAAGAACAATCTATAGCTGGAACTTCTCGGTAAAGGATTTATCAGAAATTGCAAGGATTCTTGATATGGAAGGGTCCTGGGCCTGGGCCTCTTTTAAATACCTAGGGATTCCAATCTTCAAGACCAATCCTAAAGTAGCCCATTGGATGCCCCTGCTGGACAAGCTTAAAATCAGAATCCATGCCTGGGGGGCTTCATGGCTGAATAATGCTGGAAATATCATTCTGATGAAAGCTGTTCTCTCAAGTCTACCGTTATATCAGCACTCCATCCTCCTTGCCCCAAAAACCTTCATCAACAAAATGGAAGCTCTTCTAAGGCGGTTTCTGTGGAAGGGGGAAAAAATAATGAAAGAAGGCTGCATCTAGTTAAATGGGACACTATTAAAAAGCCATTTATGGAAGGAGGTATCCAAATACGCGATCTGGCTGTCCAAAATCTGGCTTTGGGATCCAAGCTGCTATGGAACATTGTCTCTGGAAATTTAAGTTGGAGCAAGAAAGTCCTGTGGAAAAAATATTTTCATGGGAAGCGACTTAGATGCTTGGACCAGCTTCCTAGAACCTCCAAAGGTTCTCCTATTTTTAAGCTCTGCCTCAAAGCCTTGGAGCATTTCAGCCATAAGCTGTATTGGATTCCAGGTAATGGGAAAAAAATAAGAATCTGGGATGATCCTATTCTAAGTGATCAACCTTTGAGTCAGATGGAAGATCTTGCCAATATCAAAGCCTGGCTTCAGGTTCGCAATTTAAATACCCTCTGGGACATCTCCACTTGGACAGAGGATGCAACTTGTTTATGGGACAGCTGGCACCTCGGGGAGGTTCCTCAGTGGCTGGAAGGTGAAGCCTCAGTACTTTTGGATAGACTTCAAGGGAAATCCCCCTTAAAAGCTTCTGCTAAGGACAAACGAGGGTGGGATCAGTCTCAGGGTCTTATTCAGCTTCTGAAGGGTGCAAAAGTATGATGGCCATTCCAAATGTTCCTCCAAATCCTGCTCAATGGAAATTTATTTGGGATTCCCACTTTATTCCCAAAGTTGATTTCTTCTGCTGGACGTTAGCTCACAACAGTATCCTCACTCGTGATAATCTCCGTAGGCGTGGTATGGAAGGACCATCCAGGTGCAATCTTTGTATGTCAGATGAAGAAACCACTGATCATTTGTTCTTAACCTACCCTTTTGCTCAAGAAGTCTGGAAGGGGGTCCTGACGCTAAATTCTGATAAAATAGAGCTTCCTCGGAACATCCCAAATATTTCTCAAAACTGGATCAAATTAGCTCCGTTTGGTCTCTCCAAAAAACATCTTCTCAAAACTTGATGGCTGCAGATCCCCAAGTTCGTTTGCTGGAAGCTGTGGCTGGAGAGGAACAACAGATTATTCAGAAACGAAAGCTGCGATTCGTCCAGAGTCATCATTAAAGTCAAAGCTTTCTTGGGAGAAGCTCTAGAAGTCAACTCTTCCAAAAAGATTGGAAAAGCTCTGGACAGTGAGGAGGATCTCTAGTTCAAAGGATTGGTCCCAAATCATAAGGATTGTTCCATCCTTCCTGCTAGTGCCCACTCCAACTGGGAAATTTGACTGGACGAGCAGGAGTTCATTAAGTGGAGGTCGGCTCTGAATGAACATTGTCTATTTTTTGACGGGGCCTCCAAAGGCAACCCTGGTATTGCAGGAGGCGGTGGGGTTATCTTGGGTCCTGATGGTTCTGATGTGCTTCGGTTTGCTTGGGGTCTGGGCAAGGAATCTAATAATAGAGCGGAGGCTCTTTCTCTGTGGCAGGGTCTAAATCAAGCGATCAAAGGTAACTTCCTCTCCATTTCTGTCTTCGGGGACTCCAGGCTCATTATCCAGGCGTTGAACATCCAAAAGAATCCTTCTCAGCTTCATATATCCTCCATTCTCAGGAAAATCAGACTTATATTGCCTAAATTCCACAAGATCTCATTCTATCATATTCCCAAGAAATTAAATTCCCAGGCGGACAAGGAAGCCAATCTCGGCTCTATGCGGAGTAAAAGATCTCTTTCAGTTAATCATGCTGATTCCATCTGCAATATCCCTTAAGTCCGGTGCTCTTTGGGCCTCTTCTCTTCTGGGTATTCCTCTGATTCCAAGCCCCATCCATCCCTTGTTCTGTCTGAACTGTTTCATTTTAAATGACCAGCCGTTAAAAAACTTGGTTCATTTCCTTAAGAAGCATCCTGACCTTTACTTCTAGATTTACGCTCTGTGTCCATTCCCAGCTTTCAATGATGTAACTAATTGCAACCTGATGAGAGGAGGTTGGGCGATCAACTTCAGCATTAGTGGTAAAATCAAATATGCTCTGTTATCTACTCATAGCGGATCCTCAGGAAATAGAAAGAAGGGATCTACTTACGGCCTCCTGAAACGCCAAACGATGGACCTGCTTGCTGATACGGAGGGATATCATGCCACCTGCTCCACACAGTTTTCAGTGCTAACCTGTGGCCCTTCCGGCAATCTCAGAGATCCTCCTTTCGACGCCTTCTCCAGCGCTCCCTCCGATCAAGACAACATTGAATTCAGAAATATTTAGTTGGGTGGCCGCAGTCTCTGTTACAATGATTAGTGTCTCAAGAGAAAAACTCTGCTCTGCGCTCTCAGCCAGAGCAGTATTGTATTTGCTCATGGCCACTGTTTTGGCGCCTTCTAATAAAAACTAACCGCTTCTGTCTAAAAAAAAAATAATAAATATGAATATTTCAAATTAAATAAGAAATTATTAATATTACAATTAAATATCAATATCTCTTTTAATGTTAATTAATATTAGTAATAAATAATGTTAAACATATAAATTTATATAAAAACAAATTTTGCATTTATACATTAATGTGAACATTGACGTTAAACATCAATATAGATATTTCATTAAAAAATAGTGTTGATAACTTTAGGTTTACATAGGTTCTATGACATTGGAATTTAACTTAATGTTTTTTTAGGTTCAAAGACAATAGAATTAAAAAAATTGGTATTTTCATATCATTTAGCCCATGTAACATTATGCTATTTTATAACCCAACGTTTATAAGATAAAGCTTTTTAATATTAAAAAAATGTTTTAAGTTAAAATTTATATAGAGACATAAAAAAATACTTATTAAGATTAATAGTAAAATTGTGAGTTGTTTTTAACTATTGTAATAATGTTCTTGTCGTTCATATGATTTTATATAAATTATGTATATGTGCATTTTACTATATTTGTAGATGGAAAATTTCTGATCTATGATAATTTTAATTCTATTCACCATTAACTAAAATTTTTTTTGTTGATATCATGTGTGTTTTCTTTTATGTTAGATGATTTCCTTGTTTTATCATGGATCTAGCTATTTGGAGTTGTATTCCATTTGAAATTCTTGAAATTGTCTTCCTTTGGCTCCCTTTATCGGTTTTGATAAAGTTTAGCACTGTTTGTAAGAAATGGAAGAATGTTTTGCAAAATCCTTCTTTCTTATTGCTTTGCAAGCATATCTGTACAAATGAATTTTGATTTGTGGTTCCTTTCCTTAATAATAAAGACAATTATTTTGCTACTGGATACCTTCATCAAAGTGGGCACATATCTCGTTTTCATTTGTGATTCATATATTCAAGATACAAAATAGAGTCTACTATTGGACCAATCGTGGTTTTATCCTTACCAACAGAATTTTCCCATTCATAAAACTATTTTGTAATGAATCCATTTACAAAGGAATTAGAAAACATTGGGCGAATACGAATTGGAGACTGGGGATTATTTTCATTATTGGAAAATGTAAGCAACAACAAATATGACTGGGTTGTTCTAAAATATATCTATGGTAAAATGCAGTCTAAATTTTATGTTTATAGTAGTCTTGATAGAGTTTGGTGAAGGGCTCATCTTCCATTTCGTGGGACTTCACCCCCTCAGAATGGAGTGTTTTATAAAATTAAATTGTTTTGGCTCTATCTCGACACAGAGTATGAAGATTATCCTCGATATGGGTATATAATCTACTGGTTTGATGGAATAAAAAATGAATGGGGTTTTTCATTTTTTCCAATCATTGACATATGGTGTATGTCATTAGCAATATGCAAGAATGAGTTGATATGTCTTATCAATGATGGCTCCACTGTTATATCATCAATTGAAGGAATAGATAATTTTAAATTCGGTCACCCATGTGTTGAACGAAGAATTAACTACTTTGAGGATGATTAGGGATTCAGATGGAAGTTGTTGGAAGAAATTTCTACAGATATAAATATGAAATGTCTTGTTTATCTTCCATTTCAAACAGTCCAAGGTGTGGTTCTTATTAGCAAATGCAGTGAAGTTCCTTACCTATTATATGACATAATGACTAGCCTATGCTTCCCAACAGATATTGATAATTCAACAAATCAACAGATGCATCGATTTTGGTCTCCAACATTACAGGAGTGCAACGAATTGATCGAGTCTGGAAATGGTTTTGCAATTGCTCCCCATATGGATTCTATTGATGAGATTCCACCATTAGATATGGACATGGAGTATTAGGCTATTAGTAATTTTATATTCTCTCTGTCATTGTGAAAAATATTTCCATTTTTCTTTACTTTACATACTTTTGGGTATGTATGTTAAGACTTTAAAATTTCAATTCTATGGATATTTATATGGCTCCATTCTGAGGCGGTGTCTTCTATATGTGTATGTTTCGAATGTTGGATATTGAATTCCATTGCAATTTTCTCGAATATATTTATTTTTGTGTCCCCTTTAGTTCTCTTAATTGCATTTGAATGTGTTTGGATGTTATCCATTTTTCTTTATTTTTATAATTATAATTATTGTGACTTATTTTATACATGGTTTTTCCATTAGTTTTTTCTCATTGATTCTCAAACAATTTTATATTTTTAGAATAATTTTATTATTTATATTTATATTTTGATGTTATATAGTACTAAATATTTAGATATATTTCCAATCCATATAATTCTTATGGTATTTTGTTCCAATTATATGGGTTTCCCATTACAATTATAATATGAGACATGAAATTTTATCTTTTTTTGTTTTCGCCATATGAAAAAATCCATTTTTCATTTTAGCCATTTGGAAAAATCATTTAATGTTTTGAAAACTTTATATGTTTGGAAAAATATTGTATATGATTTTAATTTTTTTATGTGCTTGGAAAAAAACTGTGTTCCTTTTTCATTATTTTGTGTCTATGTATATTGGATATATTATATGTTCCGTGTTTATGGTTACATAACAAATATGTTATTATTCATTGTAGACATGTCATCTGAAGGAACAAGAAATCGTACAAGAAAAAGGAATCAGTCACGAGCATCGCGTGGCAAGTCTAATGAAAGTCGACGTTTACGGTATCAAAAAAATAACGACACAGTAAATGAGAATAAGAGAGGTACATATCATAGAAGAATGAGTGAAACAACTCTTCAAAATGATTTTATAATTCCTTTTAAGTATCATACAATGGATGATATCATGGAAAGAACATTTCCATTTGATAGTTCATTGCGAGAATATGTTTCTCGACAACATAATTTTTTTTCTTCGATGCTCTCCTGAAAAATTTCATAATATTTGGGAAACATCTCGTAATAGGGAAGAACATCATATTGATAACGTGGATGCAAATGTTCACCCTAACCCTTCTATCTCCGCAATTGCATCTTGTGCGAAAGGCCAAAGGCTGCAAAATATCCATGGTGGAGGCAATGATGACATTGTATGTCATGACTTGGATGATAGTTTGATTGGACATTTCTTTGATAATTTGGATCCACCTAGTCGAAACATCATATATTCCCATATCCCTTCTCAAAATAATGTTGTCCCATAAATAGAATCATTCATCCCTGATAGCATTTCACATGGAACAATGGAGGTAACGAAATGATATTTTTACAGTTGCTGCAATAGTGGTTGTTTTATTACATTTCTCTATTTACATTTTTTTTTTACTAAACTTATAACGTATTTTATTCTCTTAGAATAGGATACACCTCATTTTAATAGACGTCTAGAAATTATCTCCCCAAGTCTTCCATCTACTAATCTGAGAATTGAATATGAAGCACATCATAACCTTCCACTGCATTCTCCTCGACAATTAAATTGGAAAAGTAATGTAAATGTTCAATGTATTTGATTTGATTTTTCATTTTTTGAATTTTTGGTACATTGGACATGAATTTTATTGCATAATTTATTTTCTTCAAACAGGACACAACTCATTTCAATAGAGGCATACAAATTAACTTCGTAGATGTTCTGTCTACTGATGTTATAAGTGAAGAGGAGCCATCTCATAGTGTTCATCCACATCTCCAACAAAATGTAAATGTTGAATGCATTTGATATTTTCCTCCATTTTTCATTTACTATTAATTGTACAATTTTAAATCTTCATTTGTTGAACATTTAGTTTTATAATGAATTTTATTTTTTTTAAACATGAACAACTCATTTGAATACACAGGTCCAAACTAACTCCCCAAATGTTCTATCCACTAATGTTAGAAGTGAAGAACAACCATCTCGTACCCTTCATCCACATTGCCAATCAAATGTAAATATTGAATTAATTTGATTTTTTTTTTCATTTTTTCAATTCTAATTATTTGGACATTCAATTTAAAAAAAATTATGCTATAATATTATTAATAAATACATTTGTTAATTTTAAACTTAGAAATTTATATAAATGTAAATTTCACATTTATACATTAATGTTAACATTGATGTTAAATTTCACATTTATAGATTAATATTTTGGTTACTATTAATATTATTATTATTAATATTATTATTATTAATATTAATTATTTAATATTAAAATTATTATTATTCAAATTAATATTGATTGATATGAACACTAATCATAAATATAAATATTTCAAATTAAATAAGAAATTATTAATATTTAAATTAAATATTAATATCTCTTTTAGCGTTAATTAATATTACTAATAAATACACATGTTAATGTTAAACAAATAAATTTACATAAAAATAAATTTTGCATTTATACATTAATGTGAAAATTGACGTTAAACATCAATATAGATATTTCATTAAAAAACAGGATTGATAACTTTAGGTTTACATAGGTTCTATGACATTGGAATTTAACATAATGTTTTTTTAGGTTCAATGAAAATAGAATTAAAAAAATTGGTATTTTCATATGATTTGGTCCATGTAACATTCTGCTATTTTATAACCCAAGGTTTATAAGATAAATCTTTTTAATATAAAAAAAATCTTTTAAGTTAATATTTATATTGATCATCAAACATTTACATCAATATTAAACATAGACATTAATAAAGACATAAAAAAATACTCATTAAGATTAATAGTAAAATTGTGAGTTCTTTTTAACTATTGTAAGAATGTTCTTATGGCTCATATGATTTTATACATTATGTATATGTGAATTTTACTATATTTGTAGATGGAAAATTTCTTATCTATGTTAATTATAATTCTATTCACGATTAATTGAAAATTGTTTTGTTGATATCATGTGTGTTTTCTTTTATGTTAGGTGATTTCCTTGTTTTATCATGGATCCAGTTATTTGGAGTTGTATTCCATTTGAAATTCTTGAAATTGTCTTCCTTTGGCTCCCTTTATTGGTTGTGATAAATTTTAGCACTGTTTGTAAGAAATGGAAGAATGTTTTGAAAAATCCTTCTTTCTTATTGTGTCGCAAGCGTATCTGTACAAATAAATTTGGATTTATGGTTCCTTTCCTCAATAATCAAGACAATTATTTTTTTGCTGCATACCTTAATCAAATGGGCACATATCTCATTTTCATTTGCGATTCATAGATTCAAGATATAAAGTAGAGTCTACTATTGGACCAATGGTGGTTTAATCCTTACCAATAGAATTTTCCCATTCAAGAAACTATTTTGTAATGAATCCATTTACAAAGGCCTTCAAAAACATTGGATGACTATGAATTGGAGACAGGGGATTCTTTTCGTTATTGGAAAATGTAAGCAACAACAAATATGACTGGGTTGTTATAAAACATATCTATGATAATGCAGTCTAAATTTTATGTTTATAGTAGTCTTGATAGGGTTTGGTGAAGGGCTCATCTTCCATTTGGTGGGACTTCACCCCCTCAGAATGGAGTGTTTTATAAAAGTAAATTGTTTTGGCTCTATCTCGACATAGATTATGAAGATTATCCTCGATATGGGTATACAATATATTGGTTTGATGAAATATAAAATGAATGGGGTTTTTCATTTGTTCCAATCAGTGACATACGGTGTATGTCATGAGCAATATGCAAGAATCAATTGATATGTCTTATCAATGATGGCTCCACTGTTATATGGTCAATTGAAGAAATAAATAATTTCAAATTCGGTCACCCGTGTATTTAACGAAGAATTGACTACTTTGAGGATGATTGGGGCTTCACATGAAAGTTGGTGGAAGAAATGTCTACAGATATAAATATCAAATGTCCTGGTTACCTTCCATTTCGAACAGTCCAAGGCGTGGTTCTTATTTAAAATGTAGTGAAGTTGATTTCCTATTATATGACATGATGACTGGCCTCTTCTTCCCAACATATATTGATAATTCAACTGATCAACAGATGCATGGATTTTGGTCTCCAACGTTGCAGGAGTGAAATGATTTGATCAAGTCTGGAAATGTTTTTGCAATTGCTCCCCGTATGGATTTTACTGATGAGATTCCACCATTAGATATGGACATCTTTTCTTCGGCTATTATTCATTTAATATTTTCTTTGTCACTATGGAAAATATTTCCATTTTTTTTACTTTACATACTTTTGGTATGTATTTTAAGACTTTAAAATTACAATTCTATGGATATTTATATGGCTCCATTATGAGGGGGTGTCTTCTATATGTGTATGTTTCAGATGTTGGATATGGAATTCCATTGCAATTTGCTCAAAAATGTTTATTTTGTGTCCCCTTTAGTTCTCTTAATTGCATTTGAATGTGTTTGGATGTTATCCATTTTTATTTATTTTTATAATTATAATTACTGTGACTTATTTTATACATGGTGTTTCCATTAGTTTTTTCTTATTGATTCTCAAACAATTTTATATCTTTAGGCTAATTTTGTTATTTAAATTTAGATTTTTATGGTATATCGTTCCAAATATTTAGATATATTTCCAATTCATATAATTCCTATAGTAATTTGTTCCAATTATATGGGTTTCCTATTACAATTATAGTATGAGACATGAAATTTTATCTTTTTTTGTTTTGGCCATTTCGAAAAATCAATTTTTTATTTTAGCCATTTGGAAAAATAATTTTATGTTTTCATAACTTTATATGGTTTGAAAAATATCATATACGATTTTAATCTTTTTAAGTGCTTCGAAATAAACTATGTTCCTTTTTCATTACTTTTTTTTTATGTATATTGGATATATTATATGTTCCATGTTTATGGTTACATAATAAATATGTTATTATTCGTTGTGGACATGTCATCTAAAGGCATAAGCAATCATACAAGAAAAAAGAATCAGTCACCAGCATCACGTGAGAAGTCTAATGAAAGTCGTCGTTTACGGTATCAAAAAAATAAGGTCACAGTAAATGAGCATAGGAGAGCTACATATCATAGAAGAACGTGTGAAACAACTCTTGAAAATGATTTTATGATTCCTCGTAAGAAATTTACTATGGATGATATCATGGAAAGAACATTTCCACTTGATAGTTGATTTGCAGAATATGCTCCTCGTCGGCATTCAATCCTCTCCTGAAAAATTTTCATAATATTGGGGAAACATCTTGCAATAGGTAAGAACATCATATTAATAACATGGATGCAAACGTTCACCCTAACCCTTCTGTCTTTGCAATTGCATCTTGTGCAAAAGAACAAAGATTGTAAAATATCCATGGTGGAGGCAATGATGACATTGTATGTGATGGCTTGGATGATAGTTTGACTGGCCATTTGTTTGATAATTTTGATCCAGCTGGTCGAAACATCGTATATTCCAATCTCCCTTCTCAAAATAATGTTGTCCCACGAACATAATCAGTCATCTGTGATAGCATTTCGCGTGGAACAATCGAGGTAACAAAATGATATTTTTCTAGTTGCTGCAATAGTGGTTGCTTTGTTACATTCCTCTATTTACATTTTTTTTTCCCAAACTTATAAGGTATTTTATTCTCTTGGAATAGGATACAACTGATTTTAAAAGAGGTCTATAAATTATATCCCCAAGTCTTCAATGTAGTAATATGAGAATTGAATATGAAGCACGTCATAACCTTCCACTGCATTCTCCTCGACAATCAAATTGGAAAAATAATGTAAATGTTCAATGTATTTGATTTGATTTTTCATTTTTTGAATTTTTGGTACATTGGACATGAATTTTATTGCATAATTTATTTTCTTCAAACAAAACACAACTCATTTCAATAGAGGCATACAAATTATCTTCGTAGATGTTCCGTCTACTGATGTTATAAGTGAAGAGGAACCATCTCATAGCGTTCATCCATATCACCAACAAAATGTAAATGTTGAATGAATTTGATATTTTCCTCCATTTTTCATTTATTGTTAGTTGTAGAATTTTAAATCTTTATTTGTTGGACATTTAGTTTTATAATGAATTATATATTTTTTAAACATGAAACAAATCATTTGAATGGAGGGGTCGAAACTAACTCCCCAAATGTTTTATCCACTGATGTTAGAAGTGAAGAACAACCATCTCATACCCTTCATCGACATCACGAAAAAAATGTAAATATTGAATGAATTTGATTTTTTTTCATTTTTTCAATTCTAATCATTTGGACATTCAATTTTAAAAACGTTTATGATATAATATTATTAATAAATACATTTGTTAATGTTAAACATAGAAATTTATCTAAAAGTAAATTTCACATTTATACATTAATGTTTTGGTTACTATTAATATTATTATTAATAATATTAATTATTTAATATTAACATTAGTATTATTCAAATTAATATTGATGGATATGAACACTAATAATAAATATAAATATTTCAAATTGAATAAGAATTTATTAATATTAAAATTAAATATCAAGATCTCTTTTAACGTTAGTTAATATTAGTAATAAATACACATGTTAATGTTAAACAATAAATTTATATAAAAAAAACTTGCATTTATACATTAATGTGAACATTGACGTCAAACATCAACATAGATATCTCAATAAAAAGTAAGATTGATAACTTTAGGTTTACATAGGTTCTATGACATTGGAATTTAACTTAATGTTTTTTTAGGTTCAATGACAATAGAATTAAAAAAAATGGTATTTTCATATCATTTGGTCCATGTAACATTATGCTATTTTATAACCCAAGGTTTATAAGATAAATCTTTTTAATATTAAAAAAAATGTTTTAAGTTAATATTTATATTGAGCATCAAAAATTGACATCAATATTAAACATAGAAATTAATAGAGACATAAGAAAATACTTATTAAGATTAATAGTAAAATTATTAGTTCTTTTTAACTATTGTAATAATGTTCTTATGGCTCATATGATTTTATACATTATGTATATGTGCATTTTACTATATTTGTAGATGGAAAATTGCTTATCTATGTTAATTTTAATTCTATTCACCATTAATTGAAATTTGTTTTGTTGATATCATGTGTGTTTTCTTTTATGTAACACCCCCAATGCATGTGATTTCATTTTAAAGTTAGATACTTGAACTTTACATCCTAAGGGGAGTGGACCCCAAAGGACAATTATTTTGTGAATGTAATTAAAAATTTAATTGAGGAA
>JAXQQM020066078.1:0-66017 GCA_034641835.2 Pinus albicaulis | reverse complement strand
ATAGATAACCCAAGCCATGGAAGAGATGGTCTGTGTACTACGACATGCGTCATCAACAAAACCAATGTATGTTTGAAGGGATGTCAACATCTGCAATATCAAGTGTAATCAAGATAAGCAGTGAAAGTAGTAACAATCGTAAAACAAAAACAACTAATCCTAGGGCACACTTGTCTAATCTAAGGTACACTGTTCTAAAATGTAACTAATGTACAAGGGAGATCTTCACACGATAATTCATGCATAATATCTCTTAAGATAAAGACTATTTCTGGGTTTATCTAAAGAGAACATGTCATAATCAACTAATTCATAGGCTCCTTTTGCACACACATGCTTAACAATATAGGGACCATATTACATCAGTTCGAATTTACCAGCACCTATCTTGTCATGAGCTTGATCATATAGTAAAACTAGGTCACCTTTTGAATAAATGCGAGGGTTAACACTTTGATAATACTGAGCTTTAACACATTTTTTCTGAGCTTCAACATCTAATGCAGCAGTGCAACGAGTCTCATCTAACTGTGCTAGGTATAGAAAATGTTTTTCCTCTTCAGAGGTACTTGGTAGCAGTTCAATAGCTAATTTGAGTGACAGTATTCCACATTCAATGGGAAACACATCTTCTAAACCATAAAAAAGTTGAAAAGGAGTGAACCCTGTAGCAGTTTTTGGAGAGGTACGATATGCCCATAATGCCAAAAAAATCATGGTATGCCAAATAGGTTTATGAGTTCCAAAAATCCATTTAATCATGGTGGTTAAAACCTTCTTGACGACCTCAACTTGACCATTAGTCTATGGGTAATATGGTGTATAATTATCATGGCATAGGCCAATTTGATCAGAAAGTTCGGTCATCATAATATTTCGAAAATGGATTCCATGGTCCATAACGATAGTGTGAGGGACACAAAACCGAGCAATCACATGATTGAATATGAAAATTGTTGTAGTTTTTCCATCAACCGTGAATTTAGGCATTTCCTCGGTCCATTTGGTAAAGTAATCTATGGTGAGAATAATATACCCATGCCCCCCGACCGAGTGAGGGTTACATGTATGAAATAAATTCCCCATTTGGTGAAATGACCAACAAAAATGATTGGGTGAAGAGGATATGGAGGTGCACACATATTTCAATCAAAAATATGGAAATTGTGGCATTTTTGGATTGCAAGAATACAATCTTTAAATAAATATGGCCAAAAATAACCTGCGCGCAATATATTTTGGGTTGTGGAAAACCCAAACATATGACCACCACACCCTCCAGAATGACAATCATTCAAAACCCTTTTAGCCTCTTCATGAGTTATACAACGTCGAAACACAAAATCAACACCACGATGATAAAGAGTGTCACAAAAAATATTGTATTGTTGAGATTGGTATTGGACTCTACGCCGATACTGGTCATGGCCCCTACTACAGGCGAAAGGTTTGGATCTGAAATGTAATGATATCTCCATACACCCGGTTCTAAAGTACTGAATAGAAACATATATTCATCCGCGATAGGATTCTTTGCCATCGTTTTAGACTTAGTATTGGGAAAATCACACGTAAGTTCAAAAAATACTAGTGATTTATTAGACTTGGATTTCTTGAACTCTAAATAAAACTCTT
Source organism: Pinus albicaulis (assembly GCA_034641835.2). Lineage (NCBI taxonomy): Eukaryota > Viridiplantae > Streptophyta > Pinopsida > Pinales > Pinaceae > Pinus > Pinus albicaulis. Next base: position 64,382 of record JAXQQM020066078.1, on the reverse strand, counting down.
GCAAGGTAACGATCCATTTAGAGTATTTTCCCCCTAGAAATTTTTTTGTAAAAATGTACATCATCGGGTTGCAATTAGATATCACTGTGGTTTTGTGTAATAATATGTAATGACGAAAACGTTGGATAGCTTGGATAGATTCCGACTTAGGTAATAGATCACATGTTCATTGTTAGATTCATCCTCTTGAACCAAAACCATCCCATTCATGGAATCAGATGCAGCTAAGTACAAAAAGTAATCCTAGTGGTAATTGGGTAGGTGAAATAATGGTGCATTGGTCAACATGTTTTCAATTGCATCAAAATATTTATCGACAATCTCATCCCAAATAAATGGAACATCTTGTTTCAACAATCGGGTAAAACCTTTTGCTAGCTTTGAATAGTTTGGGATAAACCTACGTAAAAATTTTTCTTTCTCCTACAAACTCTGGAGTTGGCGAAGAGTGGAAGGAGGAGGTAGGTTAATGATAGAATAAACCTTTGATGGATTGAAACGAATGCCTTCCTTTGAAACGACGAACCGAAGTAAATGTCCTGATTGTACACAAAAGACACATTTGTGTGGATTCAAACGAATGTTGTAATGCCTACATCTCATAAAGATATCACGTAAGTGTGTAGGATGATCTTGTCTGTGTAAAGAATGAGTAGGTAAGTCATCCAAGTAAGGTTGTACAATATGTTTGATATCATGAAACACATATGACATAGCTCTTTAAAAAGTTGCATAAGTATTTTTCAGTCCAAAAGGTAATTTACAATATGCAAATGTTCCCCGAGGACATATAAATGTTCTTTTTGGTTGATCAACAGGGAGTATGTTGATTTGATTTTAACTAAAAAAACCAACCATAAATGAAAAATTTTTGTTTCTGGCATAATCATCAACAATTTGATCAATGTAGGGTGTGGGGAAGTTGTATTTAGGACAAGCCTTGTTTATATCACGATAATTGACACATACTTTGGTAGTCCCTTGTTTTTTCATTACGAGAACTATATTAGATACCCAATCCATCAAAGGAATGGGATAAATAAATCTTGCACGTAATAATTTTTCAACTTCAATTTTGATTGTTGTAGCTTTCCGCAGATGTATTGGATGTAATATTTGTCTAATAGGTTTAGCATTTGGGTATGTCTTGATTTCATGAATAACAATCTTAGGATCGATACCTGGCATCTCTTCGTAAGACCAGGAAAAAATGTCTCAGAATTATTGAAATAGGGCTTTGTAAGTTTTGATCTCTTCAATCGAACAAGAAGCACCTATATGAATGTTTTCAATTATTCCAGGTTTAATCGATATGTCAATAGGAATTGTTGTAGAAATATTTCCCAATTTTTTTTCTTCAGAATCCGAATGTATAATCGATGTGGGATTTTGAGGTTCCTTGACATAATAGATCATAAAAATGGACGAAAAATAATTCTCTAATCTAGGTGGATATTGGTGGTCACCCGCCTATTCCACTTGGGGTGCCATCATTCTCTCTTTCAGTTTTTCAGTTTCAGCACAACTTACTATTTTTAGCATTTTTTCAGGTCCTGAACTTCCAGAGCCAGTTTGAGGCCCTAAACGATGTTTTTTGGGAAAACCGGGAGCAACATGTATCCATGGACCGATGCTGCTCACTCAAAATTTGTAGTCCTTGGATAGATATTTATAACGAGGTATGGTTCGCATCAAACGGAGATCATATGCCAAGGTTACGTCCCCGGGAAGTTGAAACACCAATTTACCCAAATGGGGCCCATAGTTTTGGTGATTCATCTCCTAGGGTTAGGGTTTTGGAAGTTTAGGGTTTTCCATTGTTTCTAAATAATAAATAGGCCCTTGAGACTCATTGTAACTCAGTTCAGAGGCCTGTAGCCACCGCATCTCTTCTCAGAGATAGCTACCAGCGTCCTAGCTAGTTTATTTCCATTCTGTCTGTAAGAAAATTTCAGCTCTTTGATATTAATGAAATGAAGTCATTTTTCCACTGCATCTTTGTATTTATGGTTATATGTTTATTCTGTTGCGTTCCTGCATAAATCTGAATCAGTGGTATCAGAGAAGTTTTCTTTTTCTTGATCCTTCTTTGCATGTTGCCAACGAGGTCGGGGTATAAGGAGTTAGGGCTCGATCTAGTGGAACCTTTGCAAGATCAGCCTCGCAAACCCTGACGAACACCCATGGGGGATGAAAAGAAAGATGAGGGAGCAAGAGATCCTATAAAAATATTTCTTGAGGAGGCCCTCTAAAAACAAAGGAATGCGATGATGGATAAATTTTCCTAGATCCTTCAACGGCTGCCCACCGGCGGCGCATCTGCATCCAACAGCCACTCTGGAGGTACGACTCCTTTTAAGGTACAAGTAATTTTGACATTCCCATATTTGAGAGTCAAATAGATGCAGATGTCGTAGATATATGGTTGAATCTATTAGAAGGATATTTCTCGATTCATGACTTTTCCAACCGAGAGAAGATTATTTTTGAACTCCTCAAAGCTACCCCCCATGTCAAAGACTGGTGGGAAACCTACTGTGAGAGCAAGGACCAGATGAAACTCTTTCTGTTCTCGGCCGTACCAACTTGGAATTATTTCTGAGACGCCATCAAGGAACAATACTACCCTGTGGGGAGCTATGAGGACAAGTACATACAATGGACCACGTTGTGAAAACAAAGGGATCAAGATGTGCATGAGCCTATGAATCAGTTCCATACCCCCGTGCACAAAGTTGGGGTATCAAAGGATTCAGAGAAACATCTAGTGCTAGTATCAAGTTTATAGATACATCTGTGAGGAAATGAGTTCTGACATCTCCCCACTGGTACTGGGAGACATCTGTATACCGCTTAAGATCAAGCAAAAATTAAAACTAGGAAGTCACAGACTCTGATCTGTACGGTAACCCAAAAGCAAGAAAGGTGCTCCAAAATCAAGAAGACCAGGTTGGATAGAGCCAAGCATGGTGGCTCAAGAGAACCGTCGGCCACAATGCCAGCAATATGGGAAAGTGGTGTGAGTTCCATAAGAGCTCCACTCACAACACAAGTGAGTGTCGGGCCAAGCAGTCGCTAGTGGCCGAGATGAGGGCTTCTGAGTCAGATGCATGCTCTGACTCCGAATCAGAACCTGAAAAGGCGAATGAAAAAGGGACACAGATTATTGATGCGGAGCCCAACGCCACTGTTGCCACTGCAAAGATCCAAAAGGAGGAACCGGAAGATCCAGAGGAGGAGGAACGTCTCTTCCACTCCTAGATGTGGGTAAAGGGATCCCTAGTATAGTTCATTGTCAACAATGGGAGCCAAAAGAACCTCATTTCAGCCGACGACATGAAGCAGTTGGGTTTTCTGACCACAACTCACCCACATCCATACACCATCGGGTGGCTTCACCAAGGACGAGATCTCTGCGTCAGCCAGCAGTGCTGCCTTCCCTATAGCATCAAGCCCTTCATGGACGAGGTATTATGTGACGTTGCTCCTATTGATGTTTCTGATGTATTATTAGGACAACCATACTTGTGGAAGCATCATGCTATGTATGAGTCTCGGCCTCGCGCTGTTATTATTACTTTGGGAAATAAGTTGTACAGGATACCAGAGGTACCACCTCCTGCCTCTATCTCTTTGGTTACTGCAAAAAAATGTAGTAAGCTCATTTCCCAAACCAGGAAATTCATTTTCCTGATGATCTTCCCCCAGGGCAAGAAGAATATTGTGGCCACGACCTCCAGATAATACTCCTCTACATGACAACAACAAATGGACAAGGTTGTGGAGGAGTACGAGGACATCTTCACCTCACCCATAGGGGTTATATTCGCTTTGTTGGAATTGACACCCCGATTGATTTGGCTTAGCGGTGTCTTTGCTACCCGATAGACCGATCTATCGGCACTCATTTTTGGAGAATGTCAAGGTAGGTTAGGAGCTGCTACAAAGGTCCCGCAGGCCCGGAAATAGTAGGAGCAGGTCATGACCCATGCCGAAGGATGGGATGCTGCAGATACTCTGTAACCAGATGTTGGAGCCTCTGAACTAATATCAACATTAGGGAATAAATTGCCCAGGTCAACTGATTGACCTTGGACCAACTCAAAGGAAAGAAATATTTGACAAGATAAACAAATGCAGATGTCACAGGAGTACTTTTTGAACCCTCAGGTGTGTGGAGAAAGGCGCATTCTAGCCAAGGGAAGGCCTTTTGGGTGAGAATGGATGGTCATGCCTTTCGGGTTGACGAATTCTCCCGCAACCTTCATGAGGTTGATGGACGACATCTTGTGGCCATTCACCAACTCATTTGTAGTGGTGTACTTGGATGACATTCTGATCTTCAGCTAGACTTGGGAAGAGCACCTCCACCACATCCGACAAGTCGTCCAAACAGTGCGGCAACACAAGTTGTGTGCCAATTTGGAGAAGTTCACTTTTGGCATGACCCAGGTTCAATATCTAGGGTACATTATTGATGAAAGGGGGGTGCATGTGGATCCAACCAAGATCCAAGTCATTTGGGATTGGCCATCCCCAAACACTATAACAGAGCTTCACAACTTTCTTGGTCTTGCTAATTTCTACCGTAGGTTCGTGTTGGGATTATCTCATATCACTTGGCCCTTGAGTCAAGTCACCAAGGGAGGAGCGAGAGAAAAATTATTTTGGTCGGAATCTCAACAGAAGGCATTTAAAGAATTGAAAAATTGCCTCCGTTTTGTCCCACTGCTCACATTACTAGACTTGCAACAGCCATTTTAGATCAAGACAGATGCCTTTGACTATGCTATTGGGGCAGTTATTACTCAACAGGGACATCCAGTGGCATATCATAGTGAGACATTGTTTGAAACTGTTCGCAAGTATCCCACTTATGAAAAAGAAATTTATTCCATTGTGCAAGCTTGTCGACAATGGAAGCATTACATTTTGGAGAAGGAAAAAATCATCCACACCACCGGCCCCTGCAGTTCATACAGACACAAGCGAAGTTGAAGAATGATCGCCATTAGAATTGGTCCACATATCTACAACAGTTTCATTTGAACATCAAGTACAAGAAGGGTAGCACCAATAATGTTGCAGACTGTCTCAGCCGACCATCGATCATGGCGCTCACCACCGTTCTCAACTCTTGTGAGCATGAGACTTCTGATTGGCCACTTCTCTATGAGAGAGACCCAGAATTCAGCCACACATACAAGGTACTCTTGGGGGGTACGCAAGTTCCAAATTTTCACCTCTAAGATGCACTTTTATGTCACCTAGGACACCTTTGTGTTCCTTCAAGCGAGTGTGCCAAGATGATATGGGAAGCACACTACAGTTGAGTCGCTGGGAATTTCGGGGTCAAGAAAACAGTAGTAGTACTACAAAATTATTTATATTGGCCAAACCGTCTAAAGGATTTCGGGAAACACATCAGATCTTGCACTGCTTGTGCCATTGCCAAACCGACCATCAAGAAGCAAGTCCTATATACTCCGCTACCTACCCTTAGTCAACCTTGGGAATCCATCTCCATGGATTACATGTTGGGCCTGCCTTCTACTAGGCATGGAAATGATTGCGTTTTCGTGATCGTCGATATATTCTCGAAGATGGCCATTATGGCGGCCTGTAAGAAGAATATCACAGCAGAAGCCACTGCTAAACTATTCTTTGAATGAGTGTGGGTGCACTTTGGGATCCCACAGTCTATCATATCAGATCAGGATAGCAGGTTCCTCAACACATTTTGGTCTAGCCTCTGGTATATGCTGGACACCAAGCTCACCAAGTCCACATCTTTCCATCCCCAAACAGATGGCTAGACAGAGGTCATCAACAGAATGATTGTACACATTATATGCATGTACAATTCCAAGCATCCATGCACATGGTACGAGAGCCTACCTTATGTACAACACAACTATAACCAGGCTCTCCACAGCTCAATCAGCCACAACCCCTTTCAGGTTGGCTTGGGATTCCAGCCATTGTGTCCCATTGACGTAGCCATGCCATTTGCGGCTACTCAAGCTGATTCGGCTCATGTCCAGTCTGAAGTTGACAAAGAAAATAGCTTCATCGAGAGCATTCAACACATCCTCCAATAGGTTCATGAGATATTGGACAGAGCTAATTCTAAGTTCAAGCAACGCCATGATCAACATTGGGTGCCACACAACTTCCAGGTAGGCAAAAAAGTGTGGCTACATTTGCAGAAGGAGAGCCTCACTAGACCCCACCGCAAGCTTCGTCCACTCCAATACGGGTTGTACACCATCACCAAGGATGTAGGGAAAAATTCCTTCGAGCTCAGTATTCCACCATTCCTTGGTCTGCACCCAGTATTCAATGTGGACCGCCTTCATCCTTACTTCCCACCTCTACTGGAAACCTCTGACATTGCAGAACAACTCACACTAACAGAGTTAAAACCAAAATAAATGGAATAGGCCACCACAGATTGTATCATGGATATGAAAATAAAGAACACTCGCCAACAGAAGATCTAACTGTATCGGGTTGTCAAAGTTGGCCAACTCCTGCACCAAGGAAAGTGGTTCACCAGGGACCAAGTTCAGCAGAAGTTACCTCATCTCATGGAAGAACATAACACAATGGGGACCATTTCTTCCTAAGGGGGGAGGAATGATCCAGGTGTATATTGGTGGTCACTCACCTATTCCACTTGGGGCCCCATCATTCTCTCATTCAGTTTTTCAGTTTTAGCACAACTTACTATTTTTAGCAGTTTTTCAAGTCCTGAACTTCCAGAGCTGTTTTGAGGCCCTAAACGATGTTTTTTGCGAAAACCAGGAGCAACATGGGTCCATGGACTGATGTTTCTCACTCAAAATTTTTATTCCTCGGATAGATATTTCTAACGAGGTATGGTTCGTGTCAAACAGAGATCGTATGCCAAAGTTACGTCCCCGGGAAGTTGAAACACCAATTTAACCAAACGGGGACCATAGTTTTGGCGCTTCATCTCCTAGGGTTATGGTTTTGGAAGTTTAGGGTTTTCCATTGTTTCTAAATAATAAATAGGCCCTCAAGCCTCATTGTAACTCAGTTTAGAGGCCTGTAGCCGCTACATCTCTTCTCAGAGATAGCTACCAGTTCCCTAGCTAGTTTATTTCCATTATGTCTATAAGAAAATTTCAGTTCTTTGATATTAATTAAATGAAGTGATTTTTCCGTTGCATCTTTTTATTTATGGTTATATTTTTATTCTATTGCATTCCTGCATAAATCCAGATCATTCTCTAGTTTATCAAGGCAAGGAGAAAAGGAAGATCGATGATGCAGATCATCCCATGGTAATTTTTTTGATGACAATATTTCATGAATTTTTTCATTAGTTGAAAATACATGTTGAAAAGGATCCGTAAATGATGTCAAATTTGAGCTTGATATAGAAGATGATTCTTCACTTATCACATTCATTTTATTAGTAGGATTTGATGTGGTGTCAGAAAATGATTGTAATACTACATATGCCGATTCAAAAGGACTTAAAGGCATTTCGCCATCTTAAGAGTCAAATTATGATTCTAAAGGCACAGTCCATGTGTCATTAAATGGAATTGTGCTTGATGTGATCATATTGATATTGAAAAAATTTCGTGATACGTTGGGAGAGGGCATAGCGAAAGTTCCCATGCGAGCAAAATCCTTAAGTAGCCCTATGCCAACATCTTCATATGGGATAGTCAATTTTCCGACATGCTAGATACTATCTGTAGAAGTAGGGCCTGAAGAGAAGTAAAAAAACTGATCGATTTTAAAAATATTTCCTTTGTGAGGAAACATTATTACCCGAAAGACTGATGAAACAACAACAGTAATTTCGTAAGACCAACTTCGACCCAAAATAAGGTTGTAATCAAGAGGGGCATCAACAACTTCCACCTCTAGATTTACAATTTTTCCTTCTACTTCTACAAGCAGATCCTGAAGTATTCCATATGGGTGAAATCCTCTTCCATCAAAGGCTTTAAGGATAATCAGTGATATGTTGAGTGTTTGAGAACCAATGGTTTTCCAATAGGCTAATGACATTATACATGTAGACGTCCCTTCATCGATTACAGTGCGAAAAGCTTGCCTTGATTTGACTAATAATGGAATTTGAAAAGCCATTTGATGTGGGAGTATAGGTACAAAATTTTCGAGATCAAAGACCATTAGATTCGAGTCTTGAGGATCAATAGATCCTATTGTTGATAATATTAATTTCGTTTGAGGTGGATATGATTGCAACACAGCTAAGGCTAACATTGCTGAAGGGGATATGGCCAAGTCTTCAACAATGTTGTAATTCTGAGTGGCTTTTGCATGTGGATTGAAAGCCGATTTCTGAAGTACACCTTTAGCAGGCGGTTTAATTACTAAATCAGGGTTAGGTTTCTCGATTTGTAATGGTTTGGAAATTTAAGGAGTTTTTGCTGGTATTTGATTGGATATTTCAGCCTCTTTACTAGTTACAGGACTCTTAGATCCATAGTCTTGAGATCATGTCACAACCATGACCTGAGAAATCATTAAAATATCTGTCGATGAATTGGAAGATGATCTGATCATTTTACTATCTTGATATGGGAAAGGATCCTTCAAGACAGTAGGTGTGGGTGAACCTTTGACGAAATTAGATACCTCGGCCCGATGTGGACACTCTTTGGTATAGTGATCGTAGTCACAGATAAGAAAAATATAACGAGGTTTCCATTTTTCATCTGATGGTTCGGTTTTTTCAGTTTTCTCTTTAGGAGATGTGTTTTTTTAATTTTCATTCTTTCCTTTCTTCTTATTACAGGATTTAGCTTTAGTCGTGGATGAGTCTACAATGTGAATTTCGACAGAAGTTTTGAGGGAAGAATTTCCTTCTGACGAATCTGGTAGAGTTATAATTGGAGAAGTATATTTGTATGAATTCTTCTTACTCTTTGTAGTGTTAAATGTACCAATTACATTGCCTGCAGAATGAGAACCAGGAGGAGTTGTAGTAAGTTGACCTGGGTGTGGTAAATCAAGAAATTTTTCATATAGAGTACTAGACTGTGTATATACAAGATCTAAGTACTATTCTTGAAGTATGACCTGTTCTTTTGTAACAACACCTCCCTTCACTACATATTCAATGATCTTTGGAAGTAATGATTTAATAAACCATTTTTCCAAAATTTGATCCGGAATAAAAACCTTCACCAAACATCATCTATGTTGCCATTCATGTTTGTGATCTGAAATGTATGTAGACGTGATTTGTTTTAATGAAGTTAAGAGTTCTGTGCTAATGTCATAATGGACTAGAAACTGTAAGTGAGTTAGGAAAGTTGTTGCTAAAGCATTGAAATTATTAAAAGAACCTCATGGCAACTCAATGTACCACTTTGTAGCTAAGCTGATCAATGTTCTCTGAAAAAGTCTCAATTAGATAGAATCATTGACTAAAGAGTTGGATGCACACCAAAGATGATAATTCATCACATGATTTGAGGGATCTTCTCCTTATTTTCCTTCAAACTTAGGTATATCACTAGGAAAATTGGTTGGCGTTTCCAGCCAGTACGTAAGATAATAAATTGGATCATTCGTAAAGTGAGATAAATATGGTAAGTATAAAGTTGTAATGAATAGTAATCGACGGTCAGGGACTTGTTGTGCAAACTGATAACCTTAAGGAATAATACCAGTACCCAGAGGAGGATATCCAAGATAACTTAGAATAGCCTGAGCAGATGGAATTGGAATACTTCCAGGATATCCAGGGTTGGCCACACCAAACTAAGGTTGAGCTGGTATTCGATATGTATAACCAAGGTACGGTTGATTTTGGTATACTAGATTTTGTCTTGTTGTCCCATATTGAAACTTCCCTTGAAATGTCTGACTCTGTACAAAATAACCTACAAAAGGTTGGGTTGTTTGAACTGTAGCTGCACTAGGTTATCCTACATAGGTTTGAATAGTAGACTGAACTGTAGGTCTAGTTTGATGAGAAGTAACTTGAGGTATTTCCTGTGTAACAGTTGATGTAGTCGTTTGAGGGACTGTAGCAATAAGGGTTTGAGAAACTATAGGGATAGGTGTACTTGTTTGTTAAAGAAAGGTTTGCACAATGGAATGGATAGGATTACTCAGAGTACACAGACCAACTTGCTGACTACTAGGTACAGATACCTGAGGGGTAATTTGGAGTGCAGTCTGAACATGTTGTTGGAATTGGGCATAACCAAATTGTCCAGCTGGATGACCAGGTTGATTATAAGGTACTTGTAAAGTAGGTTGAAAAAATTGTTGATTTGACAACGAATTCCACACAGTATTAACGCCTGGGTAAGAAGCTCCCATTAAAGGTTGCAATGAATAAGGTTGACCATAACTATTTTGAGGTATTGGAACACAATTTTGATAATTTATTGGATAAGTTCTAGTAAAAGGTTGACCTCCTTGCAAGGATAGTTTCTCTTGATAAAACACCTACCCTTGAATAGGCTACGGCCCTTGAATGGGTTGGTTCCCTTGAATAGGGTACTTCCCTTGAAAAGGTTGTGGCCCTTGAATAAGGTTATGCCCTTGAAAAGGCTGTGGCCCTTGAATAGGGTACTGCCCTTGAAGAGGTTGTGGCCCTTGAGGAGTTTGTTTACCCCTAGGTTCTATATTGCCACCTTCATAACTAGCTTGAGGAATATTTTCGGAAATCATATAGACTTTTTCCATTGTCAAATATTCGGTGGTCAATTCATAAATATTAGTTTATTGTGTAAAATTTTCAGAAGAGGGAGATGCTCCAAAGAAAGTGCCAGAAAGCGACTGGTATCTAGTAGGAACTAATGGAACACCATACAAAAAAGTTTACGGTGATGAAGAAAACATGGGTGACTCACCAAACATTCTTGATGAAGCCTTGTAACTACCTCTGGGTATAGAGTAAAATGGAATGTGGCATGGTGAATAATTGAGACCAACGTTATGTAGAAATTCGGTGATCTGTTGATACCAAGGATCCGGTTTAAAATGAGCGCAAGGATAAATCAGTTCATTATACCTTAGATCTAAAGATTCTTGATGTGAAGGAATTCTAATCTCTTCTTTCATGTCAGTAATATCTTCAATACTAATTAGGATAGGAGGAAGATTCTTAGTAATGTGAAGCTTCACTCGAGGTGAACAAGGATGACCAGGATTTCAGGCTATGAATTCCAAAGTTGACTCAGACGAAGTAGATTCAGATTCAGGTTCAGAGATTTTGGTTTCAATGAATTGAGTATCTGACAATTCACTAGTAACAAATTGAACTGTGATTACTTCAGAAATTTATGGTTGTTTTTGGTTTCTTTATATTGTATGAGGTTTATTAACTTCAAAATCGAGATGTATTGTTACAGATGTTTCCCCTTGTTCAGTAGACCTGATTCCTGATGTTTGGAATCTTTTAGATTTAATACTTTCCAATTGACTTTGTGTATATTTATGGGGTTTCCCCTACATTCTATGGGAATGTCTCAGTAATTCAGCCACAATTAATTTTTAACACGAAATCAAAAAATATTTCAAAAGGATACACCTAAGGTTTCTAAGAAAACAAGTAGTTTGAACACACGCCTACAAAATCTAAGAGACAAACCACACACAAATAGTATGTTTCGACAATAAAAACACTAGTTGGTGATTAAATCCAACATCGTGGAAGTTAATGTGGAGAATTGGCGATTGGAATAGTTACCCTGGCAACCTGCTTAATGAAACTGTCTGGTGCAAGTCCCTTCACTATGCCATCTCTAAGTGAAGAGTACCCTCTGGAAAGTCCAAGTGAGTCTAGCCAACCTTTGTTCCAGATACACTGGGACCTTCCCTCCACCGCCACCTTGGGAAAATTCCTAAATATTATGGCCACTAAGGTCACCAACTAAGACAAAAGCACCTGGGGGAATAGTCTACGATCCGATATACACGCAAGGGTAGAGTATCAAGCTCAATCCCCTTGAAATCTCCTCGACATGGTAAATCCAAGGTTTGCTTACAAGTGACCACAGACTCCTCGACAATGGTTAATCCTAGGTTTACCATTTTTATTACGTGCATGCCTTTTATCTTCACCAATGAGATAGGTATGATTACCTCACTGGTTTAGACATGAACTCGTGCTTGATTTATAAAAAACCCTAAAAATATAAACTTCAAAATCAAATCAAAATCCTAAATATGAATCCTAACTAGGATACTTATGAATATTTTCTAAATGATTTATCTTAGTTGTAATCAAACTAAGAATGTTTCTACTTATCCCAACAGAAATGAAATCACCAAAGAGTACTTTGTAACAATTCAGACTTCAGTGATCTAGAATATTTTCCGTTTTGCAAATGAATAAGAAATAGATATTCATAAAAATTAACGTTGGCAATAATCCTGATGGCTCAAGGAGACAAAATCATAAAAACTGGTGATCTGAGGTAAACGAAGGTATCTTCCATATAGAGAAATAGTAAACCAGGGAAAACCCTAACTTGTAAAATGAAAAAAGGATGATTAATTACATAAGACTCCAAAATTTTTGAAGAGGAGTTCTCACACCATTTCTGACAACTAGAGTAAATCAAGTTAAACTTCAAGAATTTAGTGATCTGGCTTTGAAAAGGAGAATTTTATTTTTTTTCAAAAAATTTCAGGGGGTGCGCATCCTCTCAGTTAACAACAGTGCTCATGTGCACTAGAATGAACTAAAAACTTGCGCAGGGTGCTGCTCTGTCTTCCATAGAAAACCACACAGGCAGAGAAAAAGTTGGAAAAAATAAAATATAGATTTTCTTTCTCAGAGATTCTAAAAAGTGATCTACCCAACCACACCTAGAGAATTGAAAATAAGAAAACAAAATTTTCAAATTGAACACAAACAAAGAAAAGTAAGTACTAATACCTAGTATGGTCACCAATTTGTTACCAGGATTAATCCCTCTTGCAGACAGGAGCGATCTCCCTAGTACTCCAACGAGTAAATAGAAACAAAGGTCCATTGAATATCTCTTTCTCTATATAATTTGTATTTTAAGATTATTACAATCAGGAAAGTAGAGAGGACATGCTCCTACATTTAAATCCAAATGTATGATGTAGTCCTTTGTTTGTTTCTTTGAAGCAGTTCTTCAATGATGAGTAGAGTCTGCAATCACAGACAAGAAAAATAATCAAAGAATTTGGTATATAAAAATCATAAATACTAATCGAACTTAGTGATCAAGGAATCTAAGTATTGATATCATTTCCATGAATTCAGAGACAAGACAATTAGAAAAATAGATCAATATGTATTATCATAAATTAGAAAGAGAAATATTACAATTGGATGCCTTGATGTTGTACAAATTTCTCTCGGGGTCCTACACAATCGTTTTCCTTAAGTCTGATAAGCCTTCCTCTTAGAATGACCTGCATAAACTCATGGGAAGAAAGGTGTAATCTTTAATGTGTCAACAACAACTCACTAGTATAGAAAATATGCTCTCTTTTAAGTCTCTCCATCTTAGAAACTATGCAAATCGATATATATTGACATTAGTATCTCTAGGTATCTACCCTTCAACTTGAAACTTGAGTTCAATATATAGAGATATTGAGGTAGTTTCAGATCCATTAAGAGGGGGATGAATTCCTCCCATAAAGGGATTTGATTTCCTTGGACCAAGGGATAAACTCCATGAATGGAGGGATAAAGCTCGAACTGGCGCGACTCTATAGGCTTCCAGTTGGGAGAAAAATTGACCAACTAGGCTTCTAGAAGTTACTTTTTATCTTTACTTGATTTTCATGGGGGTGCATAGGTTTTAGTGGAAAAAAGAGCAGTGATCAACATGGATAATGGATGAAACATCAGCGCATGCGCAAGAAAAGGGTATAAAAATCGTGCAGGTAATCTTTCAAGGGTTTTACAGAGATTTTCTCCAATTTCCAAGACTTGATTCATGAACATGATTGTTTTTTACCTCTAAGGGAACATGATATGGATGGTGATAGACCCATATGAACAATCAAATGTCATGGTGAAAAAATGACGTGTAAAAATTACGACAAGCGCCATCAATGAAACTGATATGAGGAAGAGGGTTCGTTGACATCTACAAACCAAGAAAAACGTGGTAAGCAGGGAAAAACATGTTTGCAAAAAAGGAAAACAAATCACACCAAAAACTAAACACTAATGAAACACACTAATGTACAAATTATACATGTGAAATCAAGCATAGTACTTCTCAGGTAGAACTCGATGCAGGGCTCAGAAAATTTATTCTCATCATGAGTAACATAAATAAATCCACAATTTTACTGTTGGAATTGTAGGTAGGCGTCATCTCGACCAATTATGTGAAAGAAATAACAAACCTATATCCATGCCCCGTGGCCGAGGGAGTGTTACAACTCATAGAAAAAATGCCCCATTTGTAAAATGGGAAAACAATAAGAACTGGGTAGAAGGGAGCAAGTGCAGCTTCGATGTGAATATTCACAATGAAAACAGGTTTCTCAAAGAAATATATAGGCATGGTTCTTAGGATTTTTCTTGTATTTCCATCAAATAATACATTGTAGATTTGAATGGGGGTCTGAAGGGGAGCAATCGTCGTAGGGGAAATCAGAGTTTATAGACAGGTAGGAATCTCACCAAGGCTTGGAAGAAATGAGGAATGATGATGAGTATCATTCCAATGGGTTTTTTCAAGCGACATGACTTCAATTATGATTTTGTCAGTCGGGAAAGTATCGTTCAAAGGATTTTTATAATCAAAAGAACCAAGACATGAGGATTTCAAATGCGAGTCTAGGATCGTATTCAAACGATCATTGGTTTTATATGTCACCATGGAAGCCAAAATGACATCTTGATATGATTTTTCAATAGGGTTGAGTAGCATGGTGTCGCCAAAACGATCAATCTAATCAGGGTTGGGTACGACCCAAGAGTCATGTCGAGACGAGATCACATTAACTGAGGCGACATTAGGTGAAGGGAAAAAGTTTCTATTAAGGAAGAGACTTTTAAAGGACCTACTCTATTGCTCTCATAAGGTATAGTGTATTTCCCAACATACAACACATTACCAGTTGAAGAGTCAACAGAAAATAAGGCTAACTGGTCTACCATAACAATATTCCCTTAATGGGGGAAACAAATTACGAGAACTAAAGTAGAAACCACATAAAGAATTGCATGAGTCTAGATATGACCAAGTAGAAGGTTATAATTGATATCCGGGTCAATAAATTCTACCTCCATATGGACAGTTTTTCATTCTAAATGGATAGGTAATACATTGAGAATACCATATGGAAGAGAACCTCTACCATCAAAATCTTATAAGGTATTTGGGGACTGGTTGAGAGGACTCGGAGAGCCAAGAGATTTTCAACACAATATGAACATGATGCACGTGGAGGCTCATTCATTGACAACCATATGATGAATAGTGTTGCCCATAACAATAACTTGGAGGAGAAAATTAAGTTGAGGTGGTATGCGAGGAACATGGTTTTCAAGATCAAAAGTGATTAAGTTGGAATCTATGGGATCAATTCCTCCTATGGAAGATATCAAAGCCTTTTTTTGTGATGGATATGTGTGTAGGACTTCCAAAGCCAACATCACCGAGGGTGCTTGAGCTAAATATTTTACAATATTGTAGTGTTGAGCACCTCGCACATTCAAATTGCAAGATGATTTTCAGAGAACACCTTTGGGGGGTGGTTGGATAATGGAATCAGTACTAGGTTACTCGATATGGATAGGACCAAAATTGGGTGGAATGGAGAAAAAGGGTATTGTTAGCATCCCGTGATTTAGCAGATTGGTAGACCAAACGCACAGGGTAACATTAGACTAGTCTTTGGATTCCTAACACCTAGCCTTCCTGGGCTCTCTCTATTGTATGAAAAGGATTTGAACTTGTTTGCTTTAAATGGTTGATTTTAGGCTAGTTGTTAAGTGCATGATTTGTTTTTTGTTTTGGTTGGGTAAGATGATCAAGTAGAATAGGTGGAGAGAGAGATATTCAAATCATTGGGCTATGGAGTCTATGAAAGTCATGGATATCTCAACAATGAAACATGATCCATAACATGGAAAATCTAGTATGCTCAAATGGATCTTTAAGGCGTGTATGAAATGAAATGAACATAAGGTTGGTGAGCATAGTAGGCGCGTACGGGCAGTGAACAATCCTTTAAAAAGTACTTAAAAACAAGAAGAGACTTAAATACGTAAGAATGAAGAAGAAATCAATATACAGGGAAAACCAGTAACTCTTTGATTCAACTTAAGAAAATAAGCATTCAAGACAAACATTCCAATGAAATATAGAAGGCGAGAAACTCATTTAACTTCTAGTGATTTCACCTTCAAGGTTAGAAAACATTCAAGATAACATATAACTTTAATCAAATAAGAGGGAAATCCTAAAAAAATATGATCAAGCTACAAAGAAATTTTAAGGCAACTTCTCAAGCATGGACAAAGGACATGATCAGAGCATGGCCTCTTTGGCTAAAACCTAACAAGTGGTACTTTAAAGAGAGATTCCAAAAGATAGTTTAAATAGCATCAAATAAGCAAGGCTAACCATAAAACATATTTGAAAACTACTATATTGAACCATTCATGGAATAAACAAGCATAGGTATGTCTAAGAAGCAACTAAGAATTCCTTAAACTAACCCAATAGAGGAAAACATAAAGACAATAGAAAACAGGAAGGACTAAGGTGGCTCGAACAACATTTATTAGCCTATACTCTTCTGTTCTATTGCAACATAGAAGGATGTAACAAAATGATACATAAAGAAACAAGAACTAAACAGAGACACATCACCATTAATCATGCTCAAGGATCCTGCAAGCTATCCTCCTTCATCATCAATCAAAGTAGCCCATTCACAAACTCCACAAGACCAATTTATTCTTCAAACTCAAGTAAACCATATATTTCTCTCAAAACTCATCAAATTCCAACCCAAATAATGATCTCAAATGCAGTATTTATCTACAAAATGAGGAGGTGCTACTAAAACTAGGGTTTAAATGTCATTTATTACAGATTTAATATGTTTATCGACTTTGAGACATGCAAGGCCCAAGGCAGAAGTATGTAACTATGTTTCTCTGGAACAATAACTCCTAACTTAACTTCTGAGAGAGAATATATGTGAAATTTTTGGCTTTAAGGCCTAGTAGTAACTTTAAAATAAACGCTGGTATATGGAAAATATCTCTGACTGAGTGTAATAACCGTTTGATGCTTTATTGAAGGAAACAATGCTATAGGTGGAAAAATATCTTCAAAGAAGTAACTGCCTCTGTGGATTTGATCCTTCGAATATGTTCCTGTGTCTAATTAGTATTTTCTTTATCATTTGAAACTCTTCCTTTAGGTCTTTAATCATGATTTATCCTTTAATCTTCCATTTCACTGTCTTTTTCTTCGTTGCTTCCTTTATCTCTGTGTTTTTAATATCTTTAAAAATTGTTTTACTGGCTAATCCTCAGGGTTTATCTCAAAAATTTGATTAGCCTTTAATTGGTTATAGTCTTTTGAATGTCTTTCCTCTTACTGTGCTTCTTTTTGTCTTTATTTTTGTTGCAGGGATGTGTTTCTTTCACTGAAGGGAGGTTTAATTAATCATCAATGATCATGTTTCATCAATGATCAAGCTTGATAGAGAGCCTTTGGTCCTTCTAAATTTTATTTAAACCCTTGGATCATCACCCAGGGCTTCATCCATTGTTTTTGGACCATTGGAATGCATTTACTTGCATTTCCGCAATTATACCTACACATGACACAAACAATTTTAGTCTTTAAAGCCTGTGAAGAGGGTTTGCGGCATTTTCTGAGGTTTTGAGCTGTCCGAGGTAATTTGTAAAGGAAAGGGCTTGGGAGGCAGGGTTTTCGAAGGTGGAACCATTAGAAATTCAAACGAAGGTGAGAGGATTTAAAATTTGACATAGAGGGATGAGCGGTTTTGAAAAATCGGAGGAGGTTTATTGCACGATAGAGCGGTGGTAAATGGTTTTCAGGGGCGACGATGCGATGCCATTGGGTGATTGCCGTGTATCAAGGAGAAAACCACCCATTTCATGCAGGTTAAGAAGTGAGAACCTCGACACTATTTTATTTGCGATACAGGATTTGGGACGTCGGATCTCAAGGAATGAAATCGACGGTGATCGCACAATAGAGGAGCGAAGAGCAGGTTTGGAGATGGAGCGGTGGGGTTCAAGTGTGAGGTGACGTGGCGAGATTTGACTGGGCGCAAATTTTCAAAGGAGAGCAGGCCCAGGGCTTTTAAAATAATCAGGCGAATGTGACCTTTTATAAGGTTTAAGGGGGAAATACATGACAAAGGCAGAGGTGGGATTATTTAGACTGGGGGCTTATATGATAAGCGGGGTCGAGGTTATATGGAGTGAGGGGGCTAGGAGAAAGGGGCTCAGGCCTTTTATAATGTAAGGTCGGGTTTATAAAATAAAACAAGGTTTTATTTCTAAAACAAATTGACCCGACAGGCTTAAATTTTTTATTTAAAACAATGTAAAAGATGGCCTCTTACATTGTTTTAATATGTAAAGGAAAATAGGAATGGAGGACTCTTTTATGAAGGGTTTTGAAGGGAAAAATTGGTTTTTAAGAGGGGGAAAAGGAGTGAATGAGAGTGTGGGAAGGAAGAGTGAAAATAAGATAAAATAGCCCATGGTGAGTCCTGTTGGAGAAGAAAGGTAAACTTTTTAGAAGGAAGAGAGGAAATATATAGTAAAACAGGTTGATTTAGGATAATGAAGATAGTGAGATTTCTAAAACTCACAATATTCATAAATCTTGTTTTTAGAAATCTGGGACAAGTACTTAGTCATATTTAAAACAAAAAAAATTACTGATGACTAACAGTGGCTCCAATTGGGGAGGGAAAATCCTTTTCAGGAGGTGTCTAGAACTTCAGATCTCTGGGTTTATGAGGACTAGTGACTCATCCATTGGGAAGATTTTTCTTCTTTCATTTGCTGATGTTTCTTTTGAAGTTATGATCTCAAGAATCTGAAAAACATGATTACTTCAAACTCATCCCTACATACCCAGTCTACTTGGCCTAGCATTTTTTCTTCCTTGGGTGCACTTAAATTCGCAAACCCTTGAGATTATTTTATTTTGTAAAAAAACAAACTATCTACTTCTTTCCTTATTACTTGCAAGAGTTCAGATTATGATTGTGAACTTTTTTATTCTCTACCTAGACTATTTGACTGTCAAGATTAAGTTGTTTGATAGAATTCATCCTCTAAGATATTGACATGAAACTGAAAATATGGTTTAAATCAGGATTAGGCAATTTGATTTACCATGAGTTGTGGCATTAGGAAAAACTGCACACAAACATTATTTTTGTACAAAAAAAACTAGAAAATATGAGGGCCGTGTTTCATCATTTGTTAATCATCCCTATCTTTCTCTTTAGTTATGATTTGATCATGAAGAACTAGAATATTTTCTTCCTAATATATTCCTATTGATAAGTCAATTTTGGGTCTTTTGACAAGTTCTATTTCACTAACCTATCAACAATAAATTGAAAACATGTTTAGCCATGATTAGGCTAGATGACTGAACAAGACTCTTTTGAACAAGTAGTGCCATTTAGGCTTGCACACTTTCATCATTACTATTTTTTGGGTATGAGGCTGTACCTCTTTTCAATTATGCCCTCTTCTTTTTCTTTCTATATTTTGGTGTTTTTGTTTTACTGATTTTTCATCATAATTTTATGTACAATGAATGAAAGATCGAAACTAGCATTCTTGAAAAAAATAGTGCTTTAGCATCCTGCCATTGACAGGACCTCTAAATACTTCTTCTCCATTCAGTCCTTGTAAAAATAAAGCATTATGACCTCTAATTGACTGAATGAGTTAAGGACCTTTCCATAAATTCTCAAATTTTCCATGTTTACCTTTGCCCTCCCTCTTGGAGTCCCATTTCAGCACTGTATCTCCAAAGTGGAAATTGTTGGCTTTAGTTCTTCTATCAAATATTTTGTTTATGTTTTCTTGCACTACTTGAGTCCTTTTGTAAACCTCCTCTCTTGTCTTCTGTAAATGAATGGTTTGTTTCAGCCTCCTTTGCATGTCATTTTCTTCTGATTGCACTTCTTGGAGAAGCTTTATCATCAGGACTCCCAAGGATGTTGGGAAAATGGCATCCATGCCATACACTAGTTGATAGGGAGACATACTGATTGATTTCTTTGTGGTTATTCTATCAGCCCATAGTGCATGTACTAGCCGTTGGAAATATTGTCATTGATGGCAAAGAAGGCAACAGATGCAGAGATAGGCAAAGAACAACAGTAGAAGACTGCAGGTAATATTTACAGAGAGCAGGTAATATTTATAGAGAGTAGTTGAGGCAGAGGTCGAGCAGCAGAGGCAGCGAATACAGAGAAAGAGATGAAACGGTTGAGCAGTAGAGGCAGAAGCAGAGCAGCAGAGGCACAGTGAAGGCAGAGACAGAATGGCAGAGGTAGTAGATGAAAAGGTCGAGCAACAGAGGCACAACAAAGGCAAAGGCAGAAAAGGCAGAGGTAGAGGCAGAGCTAGAGGCAGAGTCGTTATCAAACAGGAAAATATGAATTGGTCGAGATGAAATGGTCGAACAGCAAAGGTTGAGACAGAGTGAGCAGAAAATTTCGAGAATCTTTACCCCAGCCGGAAGATACACTAAAGGCTGAAGTGGCAAAGTACACATACATATATATATATGCAGCACTTTATATAAGTATAGTGGGACACCCCCTCCTTCATAAAATTCCAAGAATTGCTACGCCAGCTGGAGAATATACTAAAGATGGAAGCGGAAGCTTATATATATATGCAGTGAGATACATATGATGCACCTTATATATATATATATATATATATATATATATATATATATATATATATATATATATATATATATATATATATATATATATATATATATATATATATATATATATATATATATATATATATATATATATAAATATATATATATAAAGGTCCAAAGCATATACATTTTCTATGTTGCGTGAGATCTAAAGAACCAAAGGTTCTATCAAAAGAAAAAGCCTTACATGGTGGGACCCTCATCAATCGCATCGAAAAAATGTTGGCAGCGGATCATATGCAACTAAAAGTTGCGATTGCGATTGAAGCCTGGACCCGATGGGCGTATAAACTGTGATTAACACGTATTTGAATTCCGGCCTAATCGCATCGGAGCATCGGATTATAGGAATATCGGAACATCCAACCAAAAGTTGCGATTGCGATTGAAGCCCAGACCCGATGGGCGTATAAACTGTGATTAACACGTATTTGAATTCCGGCCTAATCGCATCGGAGCATCAAATTATAGGCATATCGAAACATGCAACCAAAAGTTGCGATTTCGATTGAAGCCCAGAATCGATGGGCATATAAACTACAAATCATACATATTTGAGTTCCGAGAAATAGTGATTGATCGAATCAGAGCATCGAACCATTGGAATGTCGATACATTCAAATGGAAATTGCGATTGCGATCAATTGCAATCGGAAGAAGTTGAGGAGTAATGTATAGCATCATAAAGTGTGGCAAGTGGGCCCGGATATATGATATTCTATTGATTAAATGGAATCGACCCCTTATATTAATGTTTATAACGCTTGACTTGGGGAATATGCATATATGGTGATATATTTATATATTGTGCTAAAGTCGAAACTTATAGAAAATGAGGTGCATGATGGGCATTCGCCAAAGTGAATTCATGGGTCTTTACATTCCGTTGGAGAAAATATATATATATATATATGCAGTGTGGGGCCATCGCATCGGCACGAAGGCTGAGCAGTGGAACATACCAATGAAGTTTGTGATTGTGATTAATCGCATCGGAACAATCGCAAAGGGTGTAATTGCAATCAGAAATCATCGGAGGAGACTCATCGCATCGAAGCATAAAAAAAAGTTTGGATGGTGGGCCTGAAAGGGCATTTTATATGTTAAACAGGCTTTTACTATTATGCCGAGAGCTGAAGTTGTGTTATATATAAAAGGCGGTGTTACAGATACATAGTAGTTACACCACGGAAGTGCACATATCAAAACGTATTTTTATTATTGTGCCGAGAATCAATTAGCTTGATATAAAAAGCACAGTCACATATGTATGATAGATGGCTGTTACCCTATGACAGTGAATAAGGAAACAAATAGAGCCGAAAGGGACAAAGACACAGTCAACGAAAAGACAAATGTGCAGCGAGCCAAGAGGCTGAATGAGTGAGCTGGAGTTTTCATTGTAATTGAATGTAAATTATTTTGATTTTTGTTGTTTGTGATGCATTGGCAAGTCTTCGGAAGAAAACAAAATTCCCACTGTAATATTAAAGTTAGTACCTATAGTTATATTTTTCTGAGTGAGCTAAAAAGAAATGAGAAGGTAGAAAATCAAGAGGTATGACTATCCATTTCGAATTCCTAAAGGAAAACAAACAATCATCAAGAAATATATATAAATAATATCATCTTGATATGAAGAGAGAGAGAGAGAGAGAGAGAGAGAGAGAGAGAGAGAGAGAGAGAGAGAGAGTAAATATAGAGAATGCAGAGTATAGAATATTGAGGCAGAGAAGATAAAGAAAAGAGGAGCAGAAAGAGATGCTACAGATCAGAGCTGATATTTGAGGTAAATCAGCAAACATTCCGGTTGATAAATTGAGGAAGTTGGAGCTTCCCTATCAAGTTGAAGCTTGATAGCTATCAGTTGTAGCTGACTGAGGTTGGAGCCTCATGTAGGTTGGTGCCTGCGGAAAATTGAAGGGAGTTGGAGCTTCCTTGCAAGTTGTAGCTTGCAGAATTGAGGTTGGTGCCTCTTGTAGGTCGGTTCCTGTGGAAAAATAGTGGTGAGAGTGAGTTGGAGCTTGCCTTTGCATCACAACAATAATAAGATGTGGTTTTCTCCCTTTATGGGTTTCCACTTAAATCTACTGTCTCTATCTGTGTTGTCTGTGTACTGAGATTATTTACCAAATTTGCTTAATGTTTTCTGCTCTCATAATAAGTTTGAATTCACATTAATTTAATACTTGCCACATCATATTAAGACTGTTCATGTACTAAGGTTGATTATAAAAGTAAGTTGTAAATTAGCTGATGAAAAATTTAAAAAGCTCATATATGTGTTAAACTGATTCACCCCCCCCCTCTTAGTTTAACTAATAATTCAACAATTGGTATCAAAGCAGGTTCCTTTGTACCAGTTTAACAACTGAAAGGAGATCCTAGGTTCCCAAGATGGCTAGTAAAGAAGGATGCTGAACCAATAAAGCCCCTGTTTTCACTGGTGCAAATTATGCTTTTTGGAAAATCAGAATGAGGACATACATAATGTCTCTAGGAATAGAAGTCTGGGCTGCTGTGGAATTAGGATATGCCCCAAAGGATACTAACACAGAGAAAGAAACCAAAGAAGATTTTTTAGCCAACGCAAAATCCATGAATGCCATCTTAAATGGATTGTGTGAGGCAGAGTTTATCAAAGTAATGCACAAATACACTGCCAAAGAGATGTGGGATACCCTAGAGAATATCCATGAGGGAGACAAGAAGGTAAAGACTGCCAAAATTCAAGTCTATAGAGCCCAGTTTGAGAACTTAAAAATGAATGATGATGAAGACATTGACAATTTCTTTCTAAAAGTTGCAGAAATTGTTAAAAATATGAAAGATCTTGGAGAAACCATGCCAGAAAGTATAATTGTGCAAAAGATTCTAATATCTCTTCCATCTAGGTTTAATCCCAAGGTGTCTGCAATAGAAGAAATAGTTGATTGGGAGACCTTGACCATGAACCAGTTACTTGGAAATTTAATAGCATATGAGATGAGGCTCCCACAGAAGAAGCCAAGTACAAGGGAGGCAACCTTTAAAACAGAAAAGAAGAAAGAAGAAGAGGAAGACATATGCTCTTGCTCGGATGAAGGAAACAAGAACATCGAGAGTAGATAGAGGCTCGAGTAAACAAAGGTAAATTCCCTTTCAAATTCTTTATGCAGAAGAGTTGGACACTATCTTTAACTAAGTGTCCCTCACAAATGAGAATCGGAGCTCAAGTGGAGAAAAATACATCAAAAGAGCGTGAAAGGAAAGAAGTTTCAGCGAAAAATCCTTCTATGCTCAGCAAGAGACAACGGTATAGAGTCTAGATGAACCCTCAAGTGAAGAAGGAACCTCTGAATTTTTATTGATGGCCATAGAAGAACTTGAAGGTCTCCTGCTAGAAGATGAAGAAGAAGAAGGTGAAGTTGACCTTGAGGGGGAGCTAAGAAGTGCTCTAGAAGAGATTGATAGAATCAAGATGAAATGCAGAAACAAAAGGACATTCTCCTCAAGTATGTACGAGAAGAATAGAATTCAGAAGTCCTTATGCAGCTAAAGATAGAGCTTGAAGAAGCCAAGAAGATAGAGGACATGTTACTTAAGAAAATCAAGGAAAAAACTCAGGAACAAGAAAAGTTGGAAGAAGAAGTAGTATGTCTCAGGAAGAAATTAGAAAATTCTCAAAGGAAAGTGGTTATAAACTCTTCTCAAACAACAAGCTCTAGTAAGTTGAATGAAATTCTGGTTGCTCAAAGATCTCCTATGATAAAAACTGGAATAGGCTATGAAGGAGAATCAAGTAAAAACAAAGAAAAGGAAAATAGAGAGATTATTTTTGTAAAAGAAAAGAATGATGATGAAGAAGCTCAAATGATTCCTACAAAAGAAGAAACTTGTAAGGAAGGAGACAGAACCCAGAAAAATCCTCTAATAACAAAGAATGTAATAAATACTAAGACCCCTGAGTATGTTAAATTTGGAAACCATCAAAGGAAATTCTTTCCTCCTATGAAGAATACCACCTGTTATGTCTGCCACAAGCTGGGACACATTGCTGCATATTTTCATACAAGGAGGAGTAATTCAAACCAGCAAAAGATGCAAATAGTGAAGAGACTGTCTCAAGCAAACAAATGAAGAAAACAACCTTACATTAGGTATGCAAATAATTTATATGGTTACTGTTTTTATTGTAAAGAATTTGGCCATAAAATTATTGAATGTAGAAAGTATGGACAAAGATTGATGTTCAACACCTCAAGGAGGTTTATGAATCAAAGAAATTCTATTCATACTCACAATTCTGCAAAAACTATGATCAAATGTTGTGTATGCAATAAAGTTGGACATATGACTTCCAAATGTCCTCTGAAAAGATGTGATTCATCATCTCACAAAAGATACCAAACAAAAGGATGCCTCCAGTGGAAAAAGAAGGAGAATAGGTGTGACTTGGCTCTAATTGCTCAAGATCTGAAAAGCCAATGGTATCTGGATAGTGGCTGCTCAAAACATATGATTGGAGATAGGAGAAAATTTATAACTTTTGATGGAAATAAAACTGCTAGTGTTACTTTTGGCAATGATAAATCAGGAAAAATCAAGGGAAAGGGCTCAGTCAACTTAGATAATGGCAGAGGTAAGGCCCAATATGTACTATTTGTAGATGGGCTGAAATAAAATTTGTTTAGTGTCAATCAAATGTGTGATAAAGGCTGCGAAGTTCTTTTCAGAGCACAAGACTGTGAAGTCAGATCAAGGACCACAGGTAAGACTCTGCTCAAAGGTGTTCGAACAGAGAGAAATGTTTACATCATGAAAGAGGAATATGAAAAATGCCATCTTAGCAAAATTGAGGAGTCATGGTTATGGCATAGGAGATTGGGACATCTCAGCTTTGATCATATCATCAGACTGAGCAAGAAGAAAGCGGTCAGAGACATGCCAGAAATAAAAAGGCCTTCTAATACCATATGCAAATATTTTCAATTGGGTAAACAGACCCGCACATCCTTTAAGGCCAAAGATGAGTTATCAACAAGAAGACCACTCTAGCTTGTGCACATGGATCTGTGTGGACCTGCAAGAACTAAAACACCAAGTGGAGAATCCTACTTCATGCTGATAATAGATGATTTCTCCAGAATGACATGGGTTGCATTTCTCAAGAATAAATCGGAAGCTCTGGACAAATTCAAAATATTCAAAGCATTAGCAGAAAATCAGACAGGATGCAAGATAAAATGCATCAGATCGGACAGAGGAGGTGAATTCACAGATTATGACTTTGCAGATCTATGTAATGAATATGGCATAAAACAACAATTTACTATTGCAGGGACACCTCAGTAGAATGGAGTAGCAGAGAGACAAAACAGATCTATTCAACAAATTGCCAGAGCAGTAGGCCTAATGGCTAGATATCAAGCAACACCTAAACAAAACCACCTTCTGGCAGTCAAAAGAATATTTAGATATCTACAAGGAACAACACAGTATGGACTTTGGTATCCTAAAGGCAAAAGCTTCACCTTGACAACATACACAGATGCAGATTGGGCCAGCTGTGTGGATGATAGGAAAAGCACAAGTGGAGGTGATTTCTATTTAGGAGAAATTCTGGTGGCATGGTTAAGCAAGAAACAAACATCTATCTCTCTATCTACAGCAGAAGCAGAATATATAGCAGCAGCAGCATGCTCTACACAAGTCATGTGGATGAAGCAAACCCTCCAAGACATGAAGGTAAGCATTGATGAACCTATCTCAATCAAATGTGATAATACAAGTGCTATAAGTATATCTAAAAATCCTGTGCTTCACTCAAAAAATAAACATATCCCAATCAAGTATCATTTTCTCCGAGAACAAGTGACTCAGAAGATAGTAAAACTAGAGTATGTACCAACAAAAGAACAGACAACAGATATATTTACCAAACCGCTTGCTAGAGAACCATTTGAATATTTGAGAAATAGACTAGGGGTAGTATCTGTAGATGCTACTCTCTGATATGAAGAAAGAGCACAGTTTCAGGGGGAGAACAGAAACGAAAATATCATTCAAGGGGGAGATCAGCCAGTAAAGGAAGCATGAAACAAGTCCTCAGGATCAAAGAATTAAAGGACAGAATCTACACTACGAGATGTGCAACCCCTTGCCATTAATGTCAAAAGGGGGGGAAGAGCAAGCAACAGGAGAAAGGATCCTAAAAGGCAAACAGAGAAAGTGTATTTCCATCAATGCCAAAGGGGGAGACTGTTGGAAATATTGTCATTGATGGCAAAGAAGGCAGCAGATGCAGAGATAGGCAAAGAACAACAACAAAAGACATCAGGTAATATTTACAGAGAGCAGGTAATATTTACAGAGAGCAGTTGAGGCAGAGGTCGAGCAACAGAGGCAGTGAATACAGAGGAAGAGATGAAACGGTTGAGCAGTAGAGGCAGAGGCAGAGCAGCAGAGGCAGAGACAGAAAGGAAGAGGCAGCAGATGATAAGGTTGAGCAACAGAGGCACAGTGAAGGCAGAGGCAGAGGCAGAGCTAGAGGCAGAGCCGTTATCAAACAGGAAAAGATGAAATGGTCGAACAACAGAGGCAGAGACCGAGCGAGCAGAAAATTCCAAGAATCTTTACCCCAGCCGGAAGATACACTAAAGGCTAAAGTGGTAAAGTACACACACACACACACACACACACACACATATATATATATATGCAGCACTTTATATAAGTATAGTGGGACACCCCCCCTTCATAAAATTCCGAGAATCGCTATCCCAGCTGGAGGATATACTAAAGACGGAAGCAGAAGCTTATATATATATGCAGTGAGATACATATGATGCGCCTTATATATATGTATGTATATATATAAAGGTCCAAAGAATATACATTTTATATGTAGCGCGAGATCTAAAGAACCAAAGGTTCTATCAAAAGAAAAAGCCTTATATGGTGGGACCCTCATCAATTGCATCGGAAAAAGGTTGGAAGCGGATCATATGCAACTAAAAGTTGTGATTGCGATTGAAGCCAGGACCCGATGGGCGTATAAACTGTGATTAACACGTATTTGAATTCTGACCTAATCGCATCAGAGCATCAGAGTATAGGCATATCGGAACATCCAACCAAAATTTGCGATTGAGATTGAAGCCCGAACCCGATGGGCATATAAACTGTGATTAACACGTATTTGAATTCCGGCCTAATCGCATCGGAGCATTGGAGTATAGGCATATCGGAACATGCAACCAAAAGTTGCGATTGCGATAGCGATTGAAGCCCAGACCCGATGGGCATATAAACTGCAAATCATACATATTTGAGTTTAGATAAACAGTGATTGATCAAATCGGAGCATCGGAGCATTGGAATGTCGATACATTCAAATGGAAATTGTGATTGCGATCAATCACAATCAGAAGAAGTCGAGGAGTAATGTATAGCATCGAAAATCGTGGCAAGTGGGCTCGGATATATGATATTATATTGATTAAATGGAATCAACCCCTTATATTAATGTTTATGACGCTTGACTCGGGGAGTATGCATATATGGTGATATATTTATATATTGTGCTAAAGTAGAAACTTATAGAAAATGAGGTGCGTGCTGGGCATTCGCCAAAGTGAATTCATGGGTCTTTACATTCCGTTGGAGAACACACACACACACACACATATATATATATATGTGTGTGTGTGTGTGTGTTCTCCAACGGAATGTAAAGACCCATGAATTCACTTTGGCGAATGCCCAGCACGCACCTCATTTTCTATAAGTTTTGACTTTAGCACAATATATAAATATATCACCATATATGCATACTCCCCGAGTCAAGCGTCATAAAAATTAATATAATGGGTCGATTCCATTTAATCAAATATATATATGCATATATCTATGCAGTGTGGGGCCATCGCATTGGCATGAAGGCTGAGCAGTGGAACATACCAATGAAGTTTGCGATTGCGATTAATAGCATCGGAACAATCGCAAAGGTTGTAATCACAATTGGAAATCATCGGAGGAGACCCATCACATCAGAGCACAAAACAAAGTTCGGATGGTGGGCCCGAAAGGGAATTTTATATGTTAAACAGAATTTTACTATTATGCTGAGAGCTGAAGTTGTGTTATATATAAAAGGCGTTGTTACAGATACATAGAAGTTACACCACGGCAGTGCACATATCAAAACGTATTTTTATTATTGTGTCGAGAATCAATTAGCTTGATATAAAAAGCACAGTTACATATGTATGACAGATGGCCGTTACCCTGTGACAGTGAATAAGGAAACAAACAGAGCCGAAAGGGACAAATACATAGTCAATGAAAAGACAAATGCGCAGCGAGCCAAGAGGCTGAATGAGTGAGCTGGAGTTTTCATTGTAATTGAATGTAAATGATTTTGATTTTTGTTGTTTGTGATGCATTGGCAAGTCTTCGGAAGAAAACAAAATTCCCACTGTAATATTAAATTTAGTACCTACAGTTATATTTTTCTAAGTGAGATGAAAAGAAATGAGAAGGTAGAAAATCAAGAGGTATGACTAACAAAAAGTCATCAAGAAATCTATATAAATAATATCATCTTGATATGAAGAGAGAGAGAGAGAGAGAGAGAGAGAGAGAGAGAGAGAGAGTAAATATAGATAATGCAGAGTATAGAAGATTGAGGCAGAGAAGATAAAGAAAAGAGGAGTAGAAAGAGATGCTACAGATCATAGCTGATATCTGAGGTAAATCATCAAACATTCTGGTTGATAAATTGAGGAAGTTGGAGCTTCCCTATCAAGTTGAAGCTTGATAGCTATCAGTTGTAGCTGACTGAGGTTGGAGCCTCCTGTAGGTTGGTGCTTGCAGAAAATTGAAGGGATTTGGAGCTTCCTTGCAAGTTGTAGCTTGTAGAATTGAGGTTGGTGCCTCCTGTAGGTCGGTGCCTGCAGAAAAACAGTGGTGAGAGGGAGTTGGAGCTTGTCTTTGCATCACAACAATAATAAGATGTGGTTTTCTCCCTTTATGGGTTTCCACTTAATCTGTTGTCTCTATCTGTGTTGTCTGTGTACTGAGATGATTTACCAAATTTGCTTAATGTTTGCTGCTCTCATAATAATTTTGAAGTCACATTAATTTAATACTTGCCACATCATATTAACACTGTTCATGTACTAAGGTTGATTATAAAAGTAAGCTGTAAATTAGCTGATGAAAAATTTAAAAAGATCATATATGTGTTAAACTGATTCACCCCCGCCCCTCTCAGTTTAACTAATAATTCAACACTAGCTTGCTATGCCATGATTTTTTATTATGTTCCAGAAGCTTCTTGATGATATTGACCAAGCTTTTGTTAGAGGACTCAACTATCCCATTACCTTGAGGGTAATAAGCCGTGGAATGTCCTAATGTGATGTGATATTTATAACAAAACATAACCATTCTTTTGGATGTAAAGGCAACAACATTATATGTGATGATATTTCTATGGAAACAAAATATAGACAGGATGTTTGTCTCAAGAAATTTGATAATGACCAAGTCGGTGACATTCCTAGAGGGGATGGCTTCTATCCACTTGGTGAAGTAATCAGTAATAGTGAGGATCCACTTGTGTTGGGCAGATGAGGTGGGTGAATCTCTCCAATGAATTCTAAACCCCATTTTTGAAAAGGAGCTTCAACAGTAATGGGATGCAAAGGAAAAGGTAAGAGCTTTCTCTTGCCATAAAAAAATTGGTACTTATGGCAAGTCATGACTAGTTTGTGGGTGTCAGAAAAAAGGGTGGGCCAATAGTAGCCAGGTCTATGGATTTTGTTAGCTATGGTTTTAAAGTAAAGGTGGCCTCCACATTCTCCCTCATGCAGCTCATGCATGATTTTATCTGCATCATCCTCAAGCAAACATTTAAGAAAAATGACTACATAATTCTTTCAATATAACACTCCATCTAAAATGCAGAATTTTAAAGCTTTTTGTTTCAAGAATCTAGCTTTTGTCTTTGATAATGTAGGAGGAGAATTAAGATATAAAATCACATATAGGACATCAACTTACCAAGATGAATTCAGAAATACTTCTTCAATATGGGGAGCTATGCACTCTTCTTGTTCTTCTAAAACATCAACCATATTCATATCTAATGCTTTGAAATTTTATTTAGCCATAAGTTTTGCAAGTCCTTGTCCTTTAACCAGTTTAGTGGATCTGATTTCTAAGTCATATTCTAAAATAATAGAAATCCACTTTCCCCTTTTACCATCAGGGTCCTGATTCAAAATGTCTTTGACTACTGTGTGTGGAACAAAAGAAATGATATGAGAATGTAAGATATAAACTCTAAAGTCTTTCAATGCCTTAATCAAGGCAAAGGATTGTTTATCCATGATGTTGTACATTAGAGGAGCATCTCTAAGGACTTTTATGAAGAAGGTTATGGGTTGTTCTTGCCCCATAATGCTCTTTTGCAATAACACTGCAATAACGATATGTTCAGATGCAAATGAGAAAATGTAGAAGTATTTGGTAAAATCAAGACTGATTAGAACCGGTGTTTGGGTGAGTGCTTATTTAACCAGTTCAAAATATTTTTTAGCTTCCAAGGTCCATTTAGCCCCTATCTCCTTTTTTAGCATGTTTGTAATATTCCTCAAAAGTTCAGCAAGGTTGGGGATGAACCTCCTCAAGAAGTTGATCTTCCAAATGAAGGATTTCAAATCCTTGATGTTTCTAGGATGGTTGATTTGCAATATGCCTTTAATCCTTTTGGGGTCTATTTTGATTCCTTCTTTAGAGATGATGTGGCCTAGGAGTTTTCCTTCCTGGAGACCAAACAATTTTTTCTTGGGATTTAAGGATAGGCCATACTTCCTTCACTTTTCAAAAACTTTTCTCAAGTGGATTAAGTGCTCTTCATCAGTCTTAGAGTAAATAGTGATGTCATCAAGGTAAATGAATATGAAGTAGCCTATGTCTTCTGAAAAAACTATGTCCATGGACCTTTGGAAAGTGGCCCCCGCATTCATCAACCCAAATGGAATTTTACCATACATGAATGTACCCCAAGGTGTGGTAAAGGAAGTTTTATGTTGATCACTTGGGAGTACTAGCACTTGTTTGTAACTGGAAAATCCATCAAGCAGTGAGAGTCTCTTAGAGCCAACTACCTTTTGAAGTATGTGATCCATTTTAGGCAAGGGGTAGTTATCTTTTAGGGAGGCTTTGTTCAGATTTATAAAGTCAATGCAAAGCGTAATCTCCTCGGTCTTCTTCCTAACTGACACAAGGTTGGAAACCCACTCTGAGTATCTAAGGGGAACTATGATCCCAACATCATACAACTTTTTAATCTCTTTCTCAACTAAAGGTAGTAAGACATGGTTTTTTCTCCTCAATTTTTGTTTGAAAGGTTTCTGATTTTCCTTAAGAGGAATTTTATGTGAATAATGATTATGTCATATGATTTCAAATCCTTGTACCCGCATGAAAACACATCTTTAAACTCTTGAAAAAGCTCAATATATTTCTATTTTATGTGTGGAGGAAGAGTTTTGAAGAGTTTGATCATTTTGGGTTCCTTTAGGCTGCCTATGTTATGCTTTTCTACATCATTCTCGGTGGATTCTATCTTTGGTTTTTTAGCCACATCATTAAATTTGAACAACTATTCTAATGGTGAAAGTCCCCTTGGTAATGTATCATCTTTACATTGTAAAACCTCAAGGTCCCTTTGGTCTATATCCTCAAGAAATTCTGCCTCACAAGGATGTGCAATCAGATTTATATCAGCAGTAGAGGACAACTATGTTTTATGGGTTTTTTCATCAGCAAAAACACCTTCATCATGCTCTAGGCTTGGTCTTGTTTTTGTAAATTCATTCCTACATTGAAAGAAGTCATTAATTTTTTCATCACCCTCAAACACTTGCCAATGGTTTATGTTGTCAAGTACTGTGGGCCAGTTTTTTACTTTCATAGTGTATTGTTCAGTTGCATCAGGTATTTGGAAATTGCTGGCAGTAAAGGCAAGCTCATTGGGAAGGTAGTTTTGGGCTCTAGGAATGAAAATGAGCTGATATTTCTCAAAGGTTTTGAGGATATCTAGGGTAGCATTTTTGTACTCTCTCAATCTTGGATTATTTTTTGAATACTCACCTTTGATTTGTTTAATGACCAGCTCTGAATCTCCTTGGGCAGAGATTTTCTTAGCTCCTAAGTCTTTGAGAAAATGCAAACTAAGGAGGAGAGCCTCATATTCTGCAATGTTATTAGTGCACTAAAAATCTAGTTTGTATGAATAGCCTTTATTTGCATTATGTCTCCAGACACTAGCTCTTGAACCTGATTTTCCACAAGAGCCATCAAAGCTCATGTTCCAAAGTGTTTCTAGTTCATGTTCGCCATTATGTTGTTGTTCAGGGTTGTTAGAGTTTTGGATGATATGTTCTTCATTTGAGGATAGGTTTGACTATTCTGATGGGCCTAGATATTTCTCATTTTCATTCACTTGTTCACCAATGTCATTTTCATTATACAAGATGAATGATTCTAAGTCCGAATGAATGTAATAGACAGGGGTGTTGTTTGGCCTATCTAGGCTACTTACCATATACTTCATGTGGGACTCCCGGTATAATCTCATGGTTTGATTGAAGACAGGGATAGTAGCATATGACATGTCCATTTGAAGGCTACCTTGAATTTTGGCTCCCCATGATCTAGACAAAAGCATGCCATACTTCGGGGGAATGTCAGCAACAACTATGTCCATGAATAGGCTCTTAGCAGGTATTTGTGCCAGATTGACACAGAGATCCTTGATTAGGCCCAAACAATTGACTCTACTCAAATCAAATGAGTACAAGTCTTTGTAAGGTTTAGTTATTTCTAGGCCTAACCTCTCCATCACAACTTTAGGCATGAGGTTGTGTGGGGCACCAGAGTCTAGCATGGCATTGTGTAATATCTTGTCATGTATGTTTAAGTTGATATAGAAAGGAGGAAAAACTCCTTCTTGGTATTTTCCCTCAACCTTAGGTCCAAACAACAACTCAGGCTTGTCATCAATTAAATTTAGAGTGTCAGTATCATTTCCTATGTTCAAGACCTTCAAAACTTGGGACCTATACACTTCTTCAGTAACCAGTTCAGTGAGAGGTATGGTTATCTTGATTTTGGCAATCTCTCCCTCAAAGCTAAAAGGTATTTGTGTTTTGGGAAAATTTACCTTACTTTTATCAGCCATGAACTTTTCTACAATTTTAACTTGATGATTTTGATTTGGGGCTTTAGTCAATAATTTTTTTTCAGGGCCACTAGTTGATGTACTAGGGCAGCTAGGCTCACTATTTTTCTCGCTAATTTTTTCTTTATTTGGATCAGTTTTCTTAGCCATAGTTTTTGTGTTGCTTGCTATCTTTTTAGGAGTGCTTTCAGGGGTTTTGCTAACATCAGTGTCTAGATGGCCTTTCTTGGGGGCATCTTCGTTCTTTTTGCTCCTAAGGTCATATTTCCTATAAACCTCATTTATGGAATTCTCAAATCCCAATTTGTAGTATTCAAAGTCCTCATAATTGGTTTCATTTTGATTTGAGGAAAATGGATTTTGTTCCTATGTAGTGAGAGAAACATCACCCTCATTGTCAAAGTCTAGCAGATTGATGTAATTTTCTTCCAACTTGTAAGTCTCTCTTTCCTCCTCATCTATGTAATTATCTTGGAAAGGGGGCCTGATTTGTTGGTCATTGTCTCTTTTTCTAATTTGGGGAGGGTCCCTTCTGAAGTTTTGATTCCTATTTTTGTTTTGGGGATTGGATTGGTTCTTCCTAGGAGGTGCTCTTTCATTTAAGTTTATCCTTTCCATCATTCTCTCCATGGTCCTAACTAGGCTGTCTATTTTGGCATCGGATGAGGAGGTTGAGGCTATGGTTTCATCTTTGTAAGTGACTCTTTTCTCCGACCTCATCCTAGCTCTCTTTTCAATCAAGTTGGCCTTCGCACTCACAGCCCCTCTTTGAATTTCCTCTAAATTTGTGGGGTCTCTCTCCCTTAATTGGTAGGTCATGTCTGAATCAAAGCCTTCTGGAAACTTTACTAGTGCTAGGCCCTATGGGGGTTTCATGTGAGGTGGGGGGGCATTGTAGACACTGTTAAACCTGGTGCAATAATCTTGTACACTTTCCCGTGCATTCCTCTTGAGATTGTTATATTCTGAAAAGATTTGGAGGGGTTTTTCTTGATTTCCCTCTTATTTATGAAAGTTTGGTAGAGGGAAGGGAGATCATGGATGCTGTTGGGAGCTAAGTTTTAAAACCATTTTTTAGCTTCCCCTCCTAGAATTTGGGCAAACATCCTCATTTGCATGTTTTCCTCTTCTATTTAAATTTACTCAAAAGAATCATTAATTCTGTCTACATGTTTTTGGGCAGTGGTAGAGTCATCTCCTCTGAAATGAGGGATCTTGGATTTGTAGTAATTTGGAAAAGGTACTAAAGGTTGTGGTAAAACCAGGGGCACATACTAAGCTGCCATGATGGGGGCTAGTGGAATCCAAGGAGGATTTACAAGGGGAGGATTTGTGAGAGGTGGTGGAGGATGAAGTGAAGTGGTTTGAAAAGTGGAGGTATGGATGAGTGTGATGGAAGTACTTGGACCAGTAAACTGATTCTGAGAAGACTTGGAATGAAGAGAGCTAAAGTGATGGAGAAGCTGAAATTCAGAAGGAGTGGAAGGAGAGGCTTCTCTATTGGAACTCTACTGCAAATCTATGTGCTCAAAGTTAGTCTGGTCAATCCCACTTTGTGACTTGGTTCTAAAAATTTTCTTTGTATGGTGCAAGTCAAATTGTGGGTCTTACAAAGTTGTAGGGTGTTCAGGAGTTGAACTTACTCTATGGATGGTCCTAACAGTAGTTGAATCTTCAGTTTTGGAATTTTTCCACAAAATATTTTCTGGGTCATAAACTATAGTAGGAGGATTTGGGTCTGGATGATATCTGGTATGGATCCTATGTGAAGCCAGATTTCAAATTCAAAATGTAGAGAGGCTGAAAGTTTATGACTATTTTTCGGAAGGCTGACCTCTCTCTAGTGTTTGCTAAACTCATATAGTGTATAACTAGGCTTCCGGACTTCTCAGGGTTGATTTGACACAATCCTAGGGAGTCTAATGAGAACTAATAGAGTTAATAGGCCTACTGGGGCTAGTGGAGTCGCTAGGTGGATGTTTTTGACTGTTTTGAAGAGATGTCTTTGTGGTCCACCACCAAAAATTTACAAAACACCAATATAAGATAAATTTTTGGGGTTTTCTGAGTTTCTTTATACATCAGTAAGTTTTATAAAGAGTGTGGTCTAGTTGAGTCATCATTTTTCTAGGATGGTGAAACAATTAGATTCTACTGTTGGCTATTAGTTGATATTCTAAGCTTAACTAAGGGTCATATGAGTCCTAAGAGGTATTCGGGAAATTATGTACTCAGAAGGTCCCACCGTGATCGCTAATTATGTTAGCATCCCATGATTTAGAAGATTGGTAGACCAAATGCACAGGGTAACATCAGACTAGTCTTTGGAGTCCTAGGACCTAGCCTTCCTGGGCTCAAAGAAGGCTCTCTCTATTTTATGAAAAGGATTTGAACTTGTTTGCTTTAAATGGTTGATTTTAGGCTAGTTGTTAAGTGCAGGATTTGTTGTTTGTTTTGGTTGGGTAAGCTCATCAAGTAGAATAGGTGGAGTGACAGGTCTTCAAATAATTTGGATATGGAGTCTATGAAAGTCATGGATATCTCAACAATGAAACATGATGCATAACAGGGAAAATCCAGCATGGTTAAATGGATCTTTAAGGCGTGTATGAAATGAAATGAACATAAGGTTGGTGAGCATAGTAGGTGCGTAAGGGCAGTGAAGAATCCTTAAACAAGTACTTAAAAAAAAGAAGAGACTTAAATACATAAGCATGAAGAAGAAATCAATAGACAGGGAAAACCAATAAATCTTTGATTGAAATTAAGAAAATAAGCATTCAAGACAAACATTCCAATGAAATATAGAAGGCAAGAAACTCATTTAACTTCTAGTGATTTCACGTTCAAGGTTAGAAAAAATTCAAGATAACATATAACTTTAATAAAAGCAGAGGGAAATCCTAAACAAATATGATCAAGCTACAAATAAATTTTAAGGAAACTTCTCAAGCATGGACAAAGGACATGATCAGAGCATGGCCTCTTTGGCTAAAACCTAACAAGTGGTACTTTAGAGAGAGATTCCAAAATATAGTTTAAATAGCATCAAATAAGCAAGGATAACCATAAAACATATTTGAAAACTACTATATTGAACCATTCATGGAATAAACAAGCATAGGTATGTCTAAGAAGCAACTAAGAATTCCTTAAACTAATCCAATAGAGGAAAACATAAAGACAATAGAAAACAAGAAGGAATAAGGTGCCTCGAACAACATTTCTTAGCCTATACTCTTCTGTTCTACTGCAACATAGAAGGATGTAACAAAATGATACATAAGGAAACAATAACTAAACAGAGACACATCACCATTAATCATGCTCAGGGATCCTGCAAGCTATCCTCCTTCATCATCAATCAAAGTAGCCCATTAAAAAACTCCACAAGACCAATTTCTTTTTCAAACTCAAGTAAACCATGTATTGCTCTCAAAAATCATCAAATTCCAACACAAATAATGATCTCAAATGCAATATTTATCTACAAAATGAGGAGGTGCATATGTTAATATGTTTCTGACCTTTGAGAGCATGCAAGGCCCAAGGCAGAAGTATCTAAATGTGTTTCTCTGGAACAATAACTCCTAACTTAACTTATGAGAGAGAGTACATGTGAAATGTTTGACTTTAAGGCCTAGTAGTAACTTTACAATAACTGCTGTTAGATGGAAAATATCTCTGACTGGGTGTAATAACTGTTTGATGCTTTATAGAAGGAAACAATGCTGTAGGTGGAAAAACATCTTCAAAGAAGTAATTGCCTTTGTGGATCTGATGCTTCGAATATGTTCCTGTGTCTAATCAGTCTTTTCTCTATCATTTGAAACTATGCCTTTTGGTCTTTAATCATGATTTATCCTTTAATCTTCTGTTTTACTGTCTTTTTATTCATTGTTGCCTTTATCTCTGTGTTTTTAGGATTTAATTCCTTGACATTTATCCTTCTGTTTTTAACATCTTTAAACTATGTTTTACTGGCTAATCCTCAGCGTTTATCTTGGAACTATGATTAGCCTCTAACCTTGTCTTTTACTTGGTTATAGTATTTTGACTGTCTTTCCTCTTATTGTCCTTCTGTTTCTCTGTATTTTTGTTGCAGGGACGCATTTATTTTGTTGAAGGAGGGTTTAATTAACCATCGATGATCATGTTTCACCGATGATCAAGCTTGATAGAGGGCCTTTGGTCCTTATAAATTTTATTTAAACCCTTGGATCGTCACCCAGGGCTTCATTCATCATTTCTAGACCATTGGAATGCATTTACTTGCATTTTTGCCATTATACCTGCACATGACAAACAATTTTAGTCTTTAAACCCTACAAAGAGGGTTTGCGGCATCTTCTGAGGTTTTGTGCTGTCAGAGGTCATTTGTAGAGGAGGAAGGGGCTTGGGAGGCAGGGTTCTGAAGGCAGAACTAGCAGAAATTCGAACGAAGGTGAGAGGATTTGAAATTTTGCGTAGAGGGATGAGCGGTTTTGAAAAATCGGAGGTGGTTTATCGCGCGGTAGAGGGGTGGTAAATGGTTTTCGGGGGAAGAAATGCGATGCCATTAGGCGATTGCCATGTGGAAGGGTGAAAACTGCCCATTTTGCGTGGGTTAAGAAGTGCTAACCCTGGCGCTACTTTATTTGCGATAAGGGATTTGGGACGTCGGATCTCAAGGAATGAGATCAACGGTTTTTGCATAGCGGAGGAGCAAAGGGTAGGTTTGGAGATGGAGTGGTGGGGTCCGGGCATGAGGTGACATGGTGAGATTTGACTGGATGCGAAGTTTCAAAGGAGAGCGGGCCCAGGGTTTTTAAAATAATCAGGCGAATGTGACCTTTTATAAGGTTTAAGGGGGAAATACATGACAAAGGTGGAGGTGGGATTATTTATACTGGGGGCTTATATGGTAGGCGAGGTCTAGGTTATATGGAGCAAGGGGGCTAGGAGAAAGGGGCTTGGGCCTTTTATAATGCAAGGTCTGGTTTATAAAATAAAACAGGGTTTTATTTCTAAAACAAATTGACTCGATAGGCTTAAATTTTTGATTTAAAACAATGAAAAAGATGACCTTTTACATTGTTTTAATATGTAAAGGAAAATGAGGAATGGAGGACCCTTTTATGAAGGGTTCTGAAGGGAAAAATGGGTTTTTAAGAGGGGAAAGAGGAGTGAATGAGAGTGTGGGAAGGAAGAGTGAAAAATAAGATAAACCAGCCCATGGTGAGTCCTGTTGGAGCAGCAAGGTAAACTTTTTAGAAGGCAGAGAGGAAATATATAGTAAAACAGGTTGATATAGGATAATGAAGGCAGTGAGATTTCTACAACTCACGATATTCATAAATATTTTTTTTAGAAATCTGGGACAAGTACTTAGTCATCTTTAAAACAACAAAAATTACTAATGACTAATAGGTATATCAGTGGCATCTTTCTCCACCACAAATTTCTCAGGATTTGGATAATATTTAGATTTGGTGGCTACGTTGGTAGGTTTCATGCCACTCATGAAAACTTGGGAACTTCAAAAGGTTTGACCTTGAGATCTATCTACCAATTGCTTCTGTCGATATGGGAAAGGTTCCTTCAGTACAACTAGTGTCTTAGGATGCCTTTCAGAAGATGAATTACTTCGTCACTACGGGGAAATCCTTAGTGTAATGATATCATCATAAATAAGGCAAGGGTATTTTTTATTTTTCTTTGATGAATCATCAACATACGACTTCAAGGAATCCTTTTTATGGGTATCTTGCTTAGCTTTTCCTTTACCCTTATTTTTAACTTTCAAGTATTTGTCAACTGCGGTAGATTGGATAAAATTTACCTCTGAGGTTTTACGATGATTCTTCTAGTTGTTTGCAACATCAGGGATTGCGACAGCAAGAGTAGATTTGGATTTCATAGATTTAGTCGAAGTACTACTAGACTGCTACGTGACAGATCCAATGACACCATCAATAAGTTTTTAATATGCAGGCCTGGAAGATGCGAGATTAGTTGAAGGTCGTGGGGCGTCGGGTAGTAATTCATACAACGTCCCAAATTGTAAATATAATAAGTCAAAATATTGGGCACAGACGATGGATTTTTCTTCAGTTACATAACCACACATGACTATTTCCCTAGTGATAGCAGGGATGAATGATTTGGTAAACCATTCAATCAAAA
Source organism: Pinus albicaulis (assembly GCA_034641835.2). NCBI lineage: Eukaryota > Viridiplantae > Streptophyta > Pinopsida > Pinales > Pinaceae > Pinus > Pinus albicaulis. Next base: position 24,023 of record JAXQQM020066078.1, on the reverse strand, counting down.
GCTGATCCATGATGTCAAATTTTATGAGGCGACGTACCCGTCTCCATTCATGGATATGATCAAAGATATGAGTGGACTTTGTCTGTTCCAAAGATGTTAAGAGATGGGTTCCAGCGTCATACCGGACATGAAATTGAAAATGAGTGAGGAAAGCCATGTCCAAAGAATATAAATCTTGGAAAATAACTTGAGGGAGCTCAATGTACCTTTTAGTGGCAACACCCATCAAAGTGCACTAGAGAAGACACAATTAGATTGAATCATCAACCCAAGAGTTAGAGGAACACCAAAGGTGATAACTAATTACATGCGCTTTGGGGTATTCTCCAACCATTCCTTCAAAATAAGGACAGTCGCCAAGTATTTTTGTTGGAACCGGAGGCCAATACTGTGAGTGGAGTATTGGGTCATTTTTGATCCTTGACACATCCAACACTTCCAACATTGACACAAATGAAAATTGAGGATTATATGGGGTATAGGGTCTCTGGTATGCACTAAATTTGGTATTCCAACCTTGTTAGAATTTTTTCCCCCATTGGGGTGGTTTTTGACCATATGGACCAAATTTACCATACTTCTATTGAAATGGTGTTTGCTACAGTTGTTGGTATGGTCCCTGTTGTAGTTTATGATAAATCCCCTACTGTAGTTGTTGATAAGGTCCCTGTTGCATTTGCTGATAAGGCCCCTGCTATAGTTTCTGGTATGGTCGTTGTTTCTATTGAGGGTTAGGTCCCTGTTGCAACTAAGGGTTAGGTCTTTGCAACAATTATTACTCTTTGATATTTCACATAGTTTATGTTAGAATAAAATATGAAATATGTGTTTTCGTTGATTTGGTTTGATCTTCATTGCAGGTAAACATCCGTGAAGACGCTTAAAGGATTGAACTTGGAAGCGAGAAGATTGGGAAACAAAAATAACATGCATTAGCATTAGAGAGAGGTAGGCTATATGTCTCATTTTGTATTTTCTGATATAATATAGGAAGGTTTGCATGTATTTTTATGGTTTGTTTCTATATCCTATGTTTAGGACTAGAGATATTGTTTTTGTTCGCATCAGGGATTGTTTATACAAAAAAATGGTGACCATACTGGGGAAAGCATGGCATTCATTTATAGGGAAGGAGGAGAGGTTAGGGATCCAAAAAAGAGGGAATAAAATCCACATCTTAAGGGGAAGATCCCTAATAGTAGGATCATAGGCCTAAAATGGGAGCCTTCGACCCAATCCTCATTCAACTGTTACCAACATTATGTTCTTGAAGCTTCTAGTAGGAGAAGCGTCTGCTTCCTTTTTGGAGAACCTGCCTGAAGAGGACCAGCGGGATTTTTCACTTTATTTCTTGCATTGTCAACGCTATACGTAGGTCATGGTGAAGGTGACAAGTGCGAGGGTTTAACTATAGGGACCACGTTGGGTCTGCAAATAGGTTTTGTCACAAGATTTTTTCACATTTTCTTCAAGGTATTTATCTTTTAGGTCTTCAGGGATGCTCTGATCATGTTTTTCATGGTAAACACTTTGAATTTTTTTTTTTTTTTGAGACACTAGGGGAAAATTTCGATAGCTCAGGGCATGAGACAGTGATTGTGACAAAAGACTATATAAAAATGGTGGATAAGGAAAGCTGACCATATTTCACATGGTGATGCTGATGATATATCTACTTGGGAGGAAATGAAGGAATTTTTGCAAACTCATTTTAGCCCACAAGATGATACATGGGATGCGAGAATGAAGATTAAGTATATTAAGAAAAAAGGGATTTTTCAGGCATATCAATGAGATTTCACGAGTGCGATCTTGGAATTACCTGATATGGAAACAAGAGACAAGGTATTCAACTTCATTATTGGATTGAAACCTTGGATACACAAAGAGGTGAAGAGGAAAAATATAAATACATTGGAAGAGGCATTTGATGTGGTTGATAGGCCGATAGAACATTATGATGATAATAAAAAGAATTATGATAAACCGAAGGAGAAAACTACAAATGAGGAGCATTCAAGGTCAAGTGGAAAGATAAATATGAATAAACCTCTGAAATGTTGGTCATGCGGAGAGGACCACATGGTGAAGAATTGTCCTTCCAGACTGACAGTGGCAGCAACGAAAAAATTTGATGTGAAGAAGAAGAAAGAGGAACCAACAGCTGGGATGATGCAGGTATTAGGAGCTGCAACAATTGTGGAAGTTGTCCCTGGACGTGATCTTGAGAGAAAAAAATTAGAGTATGTGGACATGAATATTGGGCATGGAAAATATCTCACGATGGTGGAATGTGGTGCAACTCATAACTTCATCAGGTAAGAAGAAGCGAGGAGAATTGGGTTGAAGTTTGTTCCAATTGAAGCTCCTTTGAAAGTGGTGAACTCTCCACCGGATCGAGTCATTGGAATGGAACCAAATGTGGAGGTGTGCATTGGTGAGTGGCATGGGAATGTTGACTTCATAGTTGAGAGAATGGATGATTATGAAGTAGTATTGGGGATTGAATTTATGAAACAATATGAGGCTATGATGGTGCCACATATAAAGAAGTTGTACATTTGTGATGGGCGAGAAGATGAGTCATTAGGCATTCCTGCTATGGAATCTATGATAGTTGGGTTTAGATTGACATAAATGAATGTGGAAGACATCCAAAAGGATGAAGAACTATATGAGAGGTTTTCCATTGCAGAGACAAAAATCATGGAGTAGCCATAGGTTATGAGAGAAATTTCTGATAGTATCATGGAATTGACAGGCATGCTAGAGGTAGTGGAAGGGAAGAAGGATATGGAACTAAATATTTAGGAGGAAATTCGGGAAGCATACATGCAAAGATTTGAAGAGGAGGATCCTGATAGATGGATTGAGTTGTTAGAGAAGGAGGATGGAGAGCCTTAGGCTTCCCCATCCCCTACCTCTTTCTAGACTAGCATGGTGATGAGGATCATTGTCTTTTTCTGAGCCTCTTGACATAATGAGTAGGCAGTTGGGTCAAGACGGATGTGATTGATAGCATGATGTGATGAAAGTCATGATGATATGAGATGCATGTGTTCTTGTGGAGATGTTATGATTGGATTAGCTACTCAACTAATCACCATCACAAGGGGATCCAACACAAGATGTCATTGCAGAGTTAGACAAGATTTGGTCATGGAGGAGGTCATGAGAAGATCTATTTGGGTTCCGATATATGGATATATGTATTAGTGATGGAGGTTGCTGAGATGGTGTTGTAGAGGACAAATTTTTTTTTAGAGTGGTGGAAGATTTCATGCGACCGAGTCATAGTGGGCATGCCCATGTATGATGGGCACCTATATTAAGGTGATTTAGGTGGAGCCCGCACTGTTGGAGAAACTTGGAGTGGAATTTGGTTATGAGCGACATTTGGGCACACACATAGCAGACATGCCATTTTGGGTGATCGCCTGCCCATTACGACGAGTGACTCATGCGATGAGCGACCGATGGGCGAGATGTGGGACATGCGACTGGTGGAAGAAACATGCAACGTGCAACCAGTGGGTGAGTCATGCAATGGGTGACCAATGGGCGATACATGCAATGGATGAGTCGGGTGAATGAGTGCGGAAGCCATGTATTGAAATCAGTTGAGCGATGGGTGATCCGACCCATGAGTGGACACAATGGTTCACATATAAGGGGTGTGTCATGGTGAATGGGTGGGTTGGCTACACATGTTATGATGGTCTGACCCGTAAGTTCGACCAAGTGACACAAACTTTGGTAAATGAGTTCATATTTAGGTTGTATAAGTATGGCATGGTGTAGAGCTATGGAAGACAATTAAATCATCCACTAGAGTAAGGAATGTGAACAATAGAAACAAACAATTGACAGGCAAGGTGAGGCATAGGGTCGAGGGACTGTGGCATTTTTTGGCAAAGGTGAAATCAGAGTTTACACAAGTTGTATCGGGTTGTGCACAAGAGAGAAGGGCCACAGGGTGGCATAACTTAACACAACACTACGACTGCGTGCAGACTCGGTGGGCACAAGTGATCAGAGTGACCCAAGGCCACTACGACAGACCTGCGAGCAGGAAGACATGTGACCGAAGGTGCACTCTAGCATGAAAGGTCGATTCAGACATGGAGGAGGTTAAAGAAGTGTTCGACAAGCATGCAACAGGTGACACGAAGAGTGGATAGGGCGTACACAACCTGCACAATATCTCGGCAGGTTGTGCAGAGTGTGCACGATAGCATGACAATTTGTGTTGGCTGGTATAGTGAGTTGGAAGAGGTGCACGATAGGCGCACGAGTTCAAAAGAAAGGGTGCAAGCCGATTTTATGAAGGTTGCACAAACTTGTAAATTATTTTGTACAATTGAATTACATAATTTGGGTAGACTCAAATAAATTGGGAGTTTCCCCTCCCACATATGAGATATGTGTTATGTTTATGATTGTTATTTCTACTGTGTAGGAAAGATAATCTGGTTAAGATAATTAATTGATTTCCGATGCATAATAAACACTTGGGATAATTTGGCTATGTGTTGGAAAGACATAGTCTGTATGCTTGAGTATTGGTGAAAATAAAAAGCATAGTGGTGATGCACCTGCCTATACATGGTTGGAAGAATACCACAAGGTTAGAGGCATGACAATATGGGTGCCTTGATCTTCGTGGACACAATATTAAAACCAAGAAATATCCAACTATTGCATTTATGAATTTGGGGTTGATTTCGTCTTGAGTTTTTTTTTGTTTTGTTTCTATTTCACTTTTAGCTCGACATGTGTATCTTTATTTGTTGATTGGTGTTCAGATATTATTTTTTATTTAGGTTGCATATACTTTTAATAAATTTAAAAACTACCGCCCACCAATTTCCTGGGGATTTGAGATTATTCCAATTCTAATAAGTTCCTCCATGATAAGTTCGGCATTATTATTTATAACATTCATTCATACATAAGTAAATTTTATTTAGAAAAATGGTCCATTAATTTTAATAAATTAAAAAAATTATAGTGCCGAATATGAAATTATTCCAATTCTAATAAGTTCCTCCATGATAAGTTCATCATTATTATTTATAACATTCATTTATATATAAGAAAATTTTATCTAGCAAAGTGAGACACAAAATTGGTATATGAGACCCTCTTGTTTGTGGGACAAGGGACCCACCTCAACGCAGCCATTTGACCATAATATATATATATATATATATGATTTATTATAAAAAATTGTAAAATGATAACTATATATATAATTCGTAATTCCTCTTTCATTATTAAAAAAGTTATATATTATTTACATATAATATAGGTTAAAGTTAATAAGAAGGTTTTTTTTTTTTTTAATTAAGAATTAGTATTTGAAATATTTATAAATTTAATTTTGTGTTTTCAAAATCAAATTTTAGTGATTCCACTCTCCAATTTTAGAGTTCTAAAACATTGATTTTCTTCTCTCCAACTTTAGAGTTCTGAAACATTGATTTTTTTCTCTCTGGAAATAACAATTTGATGGATTTCCTTGAGATTGATTACATTGAAATAAGATTATTAATTAATTATACACCTCCTTGTTTGTGAGGCAACATACCTGCGCAGCCATTTGATCATAAAAAACAAATAATTAATTATACACCTCTTTATTTGTGGGACAAATGACCCACCTCCCAGTAACCATTTGACCATAAAAAACAAATATATATATATATATATATATATATATATATATATATATATATATATATGTATATATATAATTTATTATAAAAAATTGTAAAATGATAACAATATATATATGATTTAGCAATTTCTCTATTAGTATTTGAAATATTTTATGAATTTAATATTACACTTTTTAAATTTAATTTTGCATTTTCAAAGTCAAATTCTAGTAATTCCATAGTCCAATTTTAGAGTTCTTAAATATTGATTTTCTTCTCTCCAATTTTAGAGTTCTGAAACATTGTTTTTCTTCTCTGGGAATAAAAATTTGACCGATTTCCTTAAGATTGATTATAAAATTTAACAAACTACCATGTAACTTTTGTATTGTTGAATATTTTAAACACTTTTTTTTTAAATTATTATTATTATTATCCAATTTTAAAGTCATGGCCAAGCCAAACACCAAATTTGTGTATGAGACCCCCTTGTTTGTGGGACAAGGGACCCACCTCAGCACAACCATTTGACTGTAAAAAATAAATAATTAATTATACACCCCTTTATTTGTGGGATAAGGGACCCAGCCTAGCCATTTGACCATAAAAAACAAATAGTTAATTATACACCCCCTTGTTTGTGGGACAAGGGACCCACCTGCGAGTAGCCATTTGACCATAAAAAAACAAATATATATATATATATATATATATATATATATATATATATATATATATATATATATATATATATATATATAATTTATTATAAAAAATTGTAAAAGGATAATAATATATATGATTCATAATTCCTCTATCATTATTAAAAAATTTATATATTATTTACCTATAATATAGGTAATAGTTAATAAGAAGGTTTAATTTTTTTTTTTTTTAATTAAGAATTAGTATTTGAAATATTTTATGAATTATTTATAAATTTAATATTACATTTTTTTTAATTTAATTTTGTATTTTCAAAGCCAAATATTAGTAAGTCCACAGTCTAATTTTAGAGTTCTGAAACATTTAGAGTTCTTCTCTCCGATTTTAGAGTTCTGATACATTGATTTTTTTTTTTCCAATTTTAGAGTTCCAAAACAATGATTCTCTTCTCTGTGAGAATAACAATTTGATTGACTTCCTTGAGATTAACTATAAAATTTAAAAAACTACCATGTAACTTTTGTATTGTTCAATATCTTAAACACTTTTTTTTTTCAAATTATTATTATTATTATTATCCAATTTTAAAGCAATAGCCAAGCCAGACACCAAATTGGTATATGAGGCCCCCTTGTTTGTGGGACAAGGGACCCAACACAACCATTTGACCATAAAAAGCAAATAATTAATTATACAACTCGTTCTTTGTGGGACAAAAGAACCACCTTAGAGTAACTATTTGACCATAAAAAACAAATAATTATATATATATAAATGAATGATTTATTATAAAAAATTGTAAAATAATAACAATATGTGATTCGTAATTCCTCTATCATTATTAAAAAATTTATATGTTATTTACATATAATATAGATTAAAGTTAATAAGAAGGTTTTATTTTAATTTTTAATTAAGAATTAGTATTTGAAATATTTTATAAATTATTTATAAATTTAATATTACACTTTTTAAATTTTATTTTGCATTTTCAAAGTCAAATTTTAGTAATTCCATAGTCTAATTTTAGAGTTTTGAAACATTGATTTTGTTCTCTAATTTTAGAGTTCTAAAACATTGATTTTCTTTTCTGTGGGAATAACAATTTGACCAATTTCCTTGAGATTGATTATAAAATTTAACAAAATATCATGTAACTTTTGTATTGTTGAATATTTTAAACATTTTTTTTTTTAAATTATTATTATTATCTAATTTTAAAGTCATGGCCAAGTCAGACACCAAATTGGTGTATGAGACCCCCTTGTTTGTGGGACAAGGACCCACCTCCGCTCAGACATTTGACTATAAAAAAACAAATAATTAATTATACACCCATTGTTTATGAGATAATGGACCCAACGCAGCCATTTAACCATAAAAAACAAATAATTACGTCGTAAGACGTTCTTATTTGAAAACAACTCCCCTAGGTGCCATTGTGTCAATGTCTGAGCCAATGGATCAAATGTTAGACGATTGAAATGTTTTAGGCCATTAGATTCACAAGTTAAACTTTTATATATGTTTTTTATAATGTTAGTCTTTTTTTTAATAAGTGATTGAATTTAGGTTTTGGTGACTTTGTCAAATTACACAAAAATAAAAATAAAAGTAAATTAAATAAAAGTATTGACATATTGTAATGATAATTTTAACTAGGTCAAATAAAAAATAAAAATAATACTAAACTATAAAAACAACCCATGGTATTGACTCATGGTATGCATGTGGAATGTGGTTTATGTAAAGGGGGAAATTAAGATGGCCTAACTCTAGATCTACCAAGAGCCAAGAGAGATCAAATTTCTTGATATGCAAACCTCATTGATCCCTCTCATCAGTAATATGGATCTAAACTAATTATTTAATAAAATTATTTACTAAACTATAAAAACAACCCATGGTATTGACTCATGCTATTCATGTGGAATGTGGTTTATCTAAAGGGGGAAATTAAGATGGCCTAACTCTGGATCTACCAAGAGCCAAGAGGGATCAAATGTCTTGATATGAAAACCTCATTGATTCCTCTCATCAATAATATAGATCTAAACTAATTAAAATATCTCCTCAATAATATAGATGAAAAATATCTCCTTCCAAAAATGTCTCCATATTAAAATGATATTCACTTTCTTGTATACCAAGACTATTGTTCTTCATATACAATTTTTGATAAGCATGCAATTGCCCCTCAGATATGTAGATGAACTTGAAGTAAACTCTATTTTTGTTAATAAAAATTCTCTTTATTGACATCTATGCTAGATAGATTTTACTTGAATGTATTTAAAATATCTTATTTGAGTTACCTGCTGTGTTATTAATCACCAAAGGATTTTCACCCCCAATTTCCTATTTTAATATCTATAACAAAATTTGTATATATGTGAACATATTATGTTGGTTTACATATATGTTTTCACCCCCAATTGCCTATTTCAAAATCTACAACAAATTTTTTTGGTTGATAACTCTTATCATCAATATCTTTGAAACCTCCATGACTTGCTTCCATGGAAGCAAAATTTTCCTTTCATTCCTTCACGATGACTTGTTCTCTACAACATCTTGTTTCTTCTAGGCTAATCTTTCCTATGCTATTTCCTTCTTATTTCTTATAGACTACTCTTTCCTATGCTATTGCCTTACGACGTTTCTTTTGCAACATATGGTGCAATTGCTAGTTAACTATACACCCCCTCGTTTGTGGGACAAGGGACCAACCTCCGCACAGCCATTTGACCATAAAAAATATATATATATATAATTAATTAATTTATTATAAAAAAATGTAAAAGGATAACAATATATATGATTCATAATTCCTCTATCATTTAAAAAAATATATATATATTATTTACATATAATATAGGGTATAGTTAATAAGAAGGTTTTTTTTTTTTTTTTTTTTAAATTAAGAATTAGTATTTGAAATTTTTATGAATTATTTCTAAATTTAATATTACATTTTTTAAATTTAATTTTATATTTTCAAAGTAAAAAAAACAATAAGTCAGACACCAAATTGGTGTATGACATCCTCTTGTTCGTGGGACAATGGACCCACCTCAGCACAAACATATTAAAAATGCAATTAAAATACCAAATATATTTATATTTGTCATTTTTATTTTAATGCCAATTTCTAATTATTTAATATGAAATTTAGTTTTAAAATCTTATTTTTTTTTAAAACTACTCTTTTATTTTAAAAATGCAATTAAAATACCAAATATATTTATATTTGTTAATTTTTTTTAAATGTCAATTTTAGCTATTTAATATGAAGGCAAAGAGGAAATATATAGTAAAACAGGTTGATTTAGGATAATGAAGGCATCGAGATTTCTAAAACTCACAATATTCATAAATCTTGTTTTTAGAAATCTGGGACAAGTACTTAGTCATATTTAAAACAAAAAAAATTACTTATGACTAATAGGTATATCAGTGGCATCATTCTCCACCACAAATTTCTCAGGATTTGGATAATATTTAGATCTGGTGGCTATGTTGGTAGGTTTCGTGCCACTCACAAAAACTTGGGAACTTCCAAAGGTTTGACCTTGAGATATATCTACCAATTGCTTCTGCCAAGATGGGAAAGGTTTCTTCAGTACAACTGGCGTCCCGGGGGTGCCTTTCAGAAGATGAATTACTTCGGCACTACGAGGGAAATACTTAGTGTGATGATCTCATCACAAATAAGGCAAGGGTATTTTTTCTTTTGCTTTGATGTATCGTCATCAGACGACTTCAAGGAATCATTTTTATGGGGTATATTTCTTAGCTTTTCCTTTACCCTTATTTTTAACTTTCGAGGATTTTTCAACAGCGGTAGATTGGATAAAATTTACCTCTGAGGTTTTACCATTATTCTTCTAGTTGTTTGCAACATCAGGGGTTGCGTCAGCAGGAGTAGATTTGGATTTCTTAGATTTAGTCGAAGTACTAATAGACTGCTGCGCGACAGATCCAATGACACCATCAATAGGTTTTGAATATGCAAACCTGGAAGACGCGAGATTAGTTGAAGGTCGTGGGGCGTCGGGTGGTAATTCATACAATGTGCTAGATTGTGAATATAATAAGTCAAAATATTTGGCACGGATGATGGATTTTTCTTCAGTTACACAACCACACATGGATATTTCTCTAGTGATAGAAGGGATGAATGATTTGGTAAACCATTCGGTCAAAATCTGATCCAGGATGTCAAATTTTATGAGGCGACGTATCCGTCTCCATTCATGGATATTATCAAAGATATAAGTGGACTTATTCTGCTCCAAATATGTTAAGAGATGGGTTCTAGTCTCATACCGGATAGGAAATTGAAAATCGGTGAGGAAAGCCATGTCCAAAGAATATAAATATTCGAAAATAACTCGAGGGAGCTCAATGTACCTTTTAGTGGCAACACCCGTCAGAGTGCACTGGAAAATACACAGTCAGATTGAATCATCAACCCGAGAGTTAGAGGAACACCAAAGGTGATAAGTCATTACATGCGCTTTGGGGTATTCTCCAACCATTCCTTCAAAATTAGGATAGTCGCCAGGTATTTTTGTTGGAACCGGAGGCGAATACTGTGAGTGGAGTATTGGGTCATTTGTAAGCCTTGACACATCCAACACTTCCAACATTGACACAAATGGAAATTGAGGATTATACGGGGTATAGGGTCTCTGCTATGCACTAAATTGGGTATTCCAACCTTGTTAGAATTTTTTTCCCCCATTGGGGTGGGTTTTGACCATATGGACCAAATTTCCCATACTTCTATTGAAAAGGTGTTTTCTACAATTGTTGCTAAGGTCCCTGTTGTAGTTTATGATAAGGCCCCTATTGCAGTTGTTGATAAGGTCCCTGCTGCAGTTGCTGATAAGGCCCGTGCTATAGTTTCTAGTATGGTCATTGTTTCAATTGAGGGTTAGGTCCCTGTTGCAACTAAGGGCTAGGTCCCTGCAGCAATTATTACTCTTTGATCTTTCACATAGTTTATGTTAGAGTAAATTATGAAATATGTGTTTTCGTTGATTTGGTTTGATCTTCATTGCAGGTAAACATCCGTGAAGATGCTTAAAGGATTTAACTTGGAAGTGAGAAGATTGGGAAACAAAAATAATAGGCATTAGCATTAGAGTGAGGTAGGATATATGTCTCATTTTGTATTTTCTAATATAAGCTAGGAAGGATTGTGTGTATTTTTCTGGTTTGTTTCTAGATCTTATGTTTAGGACTAGAGATATTGTTGTTGTCTGCATCAAGGATTGTTTATACAACAAAATGGTGACCATACTGGGGAAATCATGGCATTCATTTATAGGGAAGGAGGATAGGTTAGGGATCCAAAAAAGGGGGAATAAAGTCCAAATATTAAAGGGAATATCCCTAATAGTAGGATCACAAGCTAGAAATGGGAGCCTTCGACCCAATCTGCTTTCAACTATTACCAACTTTCTATTCTTGAGGCTTCTAGTAGGAGAAGCGTCTACTTCATTTTTGGAGAACCTGCCTGAAGAGGACCAACGAGATTTTTCACTTTAATTCCCGCATTGTCAGTGCTATACATAGGTCATGGTGAAGGTGATAAGTGTGAGGGTTTAACTATAGGGACCATGTTGGGTATGCAAATAGGGTTTGTCACAAGATTTTTTCATATTTTCTTCAAGGTATTTATCTTTTAGGTCTTCAGGGATGCTCCGATCATGTTTTTCATGGTAAACACTTTGAATTTTTTTTTTCATTTTGCAACATTAGCGGAAAATTTCAATAGCTCAGGGCATGAGATAGGGAGTGTGACAAAATACTGTATAAAAATGGTAGAGAAGGAAAGTTGACCATATTCCATATGTTGATGCTGATGATATCTCTACTTGGGAGGAAATGAAGGAAGCTTTTCAAACTCATTTTAGCCCACAATATGATACATGGGATGTGAGAATGAAGATTAAGTATAATAAGAAAAAAGGATTTTGCAGGCATATCAATGAGATTTCACGAGTGTGATATTGGAATTACCTGATATGGAAACAAGAGACAAGGTATTCAACTTCATTATTGGATTGAAACCTTGGACACACAACGAGGTGAAGAGGAAAAATATAAAGACATTGGAAGAGGCATTTGATGTGGTTGATAGGTTAATAGAACATTATGATGAAGGGAATGATGAGAAGAAAAATAATTATGATAAACAGAAGGAGAAAAATACAAATGAGGAGAATTCAAGATCGAGTGGCAAGATAAATATGAATAAACCTCTGTAATGTTGGTCATGCGAAGAGGACCACATGGTGAAGAATTGTCCTTCAAGACCGATAGTGGCAGCAATGACAAAATCTGATGTGAAGAAGAAGAAAGAGGAACCAACGTTTGGGATGATGCAGGTATTGGGAGCTGCAACAGTTGTGGAAGTTTTCCCTCGATGTGATCTTGAGAGAAAAAAATTGGAGTATGTGGACATGAATATTGGGCATGGAATATTTCTCACGATGGTGGAATGTGGTGCAACTCATAACTTCATTAGGGAAGAAGAAGTGAGGAGAATTGGGTTGAAGTTTGTTCCAACTGAAGCTCCTTTGAAAGTGGTGAACTCTCTACCAGATCGAGTCATTGGAATGACACCAAATGTGGAGGTGCGCATTGGTGAGTGGCATGGGAATGTTGACTTCATAGTTGAGCGGATGGATTATTATGAAGTAGTATTGGGGATTGAATTTATGAAACAATATGAGGCTATTATGGTGCCACATATAAATAATTTGTACATTTACGATGGACGAGAAGATGATCCATTGGGCATTCCTACTGTGGCATCTATGACAGTTGGGTTTAAATTGACATCAATGAATGTGGAAGACATCCAACAGGATGAAGAACTCTATGAGAGGTTTTCCATTGCAGAGAAAAAACTCATGGAGCAGGCATAGGTTATGAGAGAAATTTCTTATAGTATCCTAGAATTGACAGGCAGGCTAGAGGTAGTGGAAGGGAAGAAGGATATGGAAATAAATATTTAAAAGGAAATTCGGGAAGCATACATGCAGAGATTTGAAGAGGAGGATCCTGATAGATGGATTGAGTTGTTAGAGAAGGAGGATGGAGAGCCTTTGGATTCCCCATCCCCTAGCTCTTTCTAGAATAGCATGGTGATGAGGCTCATTGTCTTTTGCTCATGACAACGAGTCCTCTTGAAATAATGAGTAGGAAGTTGGGGCTGATCTAAAAATGACCTGAGTTACTTAGCTCTATGTCAGAGATCGACTGTAGGGGTGTTTACTGGATATGTCACCCTTCAGAAAAGGATGAGATCTAGAGGCTACTTGGCCCTCTACAGACTCTGCCTATAGAACTTTAAAACAATTAACGCTCAGGTTATTTAACATGCAAAATTTTTAACCAAGATCATTTCTAGTTCTTTTTACAACATGTGATTGGAAAATTTAACTGAACAGTTATTATGTGAATTAAATTTCAGGTATAAAATAAATATTAAACCATTTCACATCAATACACAAATCATACCATAGACAAAGATATTTTGTGACAGAGTTCGTCCCACCTGAACTATGTCTCCGGGTCCGCCTCAGAATGGTGCGTTTATTGTATTTTAAAAGCTGAGAGAAAATGTGCTACAAGGAATTATCAGTTTCACTACTGATATTGCAGACATGGACCTTCTCTTGAATAGGCTAACTGCTACAACTCATTTCTTCAAACATAAGAAAGTACATGGATTGAATTGCACACTAACAACAACTGATGAATGAAGCTATCAGGACCTTCGACATACTGGTAGCTGAAAGAGTTTTTTCCAAACTCTCCACAAATACTTTATCTGTCGTTTGAAGAGGGCCTACTTCCTCTTGAAGTAGGGAAAGATCCTCTCTTGAGATTTCACTCTCAAAAACTTCTCTTCAAGAAGTGTTCACACTCTCCATTACATAAATAAGAATGCCCTCTTACACTCTCTCATGAAGTGCTCACATGCTCCTCCTTACATTATAAAGAGAAATGATTTCTTACACTCTTAAAAAGTGCTCACACCTCTCTCTTCAAAAAGTGTTCATACACACACTTCAAAAGTGCTCACATCTCACACTTATGTAAAGAATAACATGCTCTCCTTTATACATAAGAGCTCACATTATCAAGGCTTACAATCTGCCTCGAATCAGCATTGGTTGTATTTGGCAATCTGTTGGAGTTTGTTTAATGATGATAAACTTCGAATCATCATTCATGAACCTCTTAAAACTTAATACATTTCATTTAGTTCGAAAGCCATATGGAATCATTCCATCTCAAGGCTTGATCTTCGAACTTAGTTTCTGAAATTAAAAATCTATTGGAGTGGTGATAAGGTTTGAATAATCATTCATGCATAAACCTCTTGATTTGGTTCCCTTACTTAGGATTCAATCCCATTTCAATAGCAAAGATTTAATCATTTAAAACCCATTTTTAGACTTTATCATAAAGTCTTCTCCGGTGGTTATGCTAACCGTGCAGGGTTCGTTACCTGCAACATGTGAACAGTCTGACAGCTATCCCGGCGGTCAAGGTCTTCTTCGCTGGTAGTTTCTTGACGTGGCTTTGCGCTGGTCACATGACACGGTTCTACAATTTCTGCCGTGGTCTTAACAACTCTGCTGCAGTTCCCGTGCTCGCTTTCCGACGTGGTTTCAATATGCAGTATTTATAACAGTTCTGTTCACACACGGCTATCTCTGCGGTTTGGCAACATGCAGTTGGATAACACTGTGGAGTGATTTAATTACATGGATTTTTACATAAAAACCCAAGCCCGAACTTTAACAAAACCAGACGTTCGAACTTTCAAACTTTGTAATATGGGTTTTTTAACCTTACATTCAAATTTTACAATTTTTGTTTAATTCTTCGTTGAACCTTTTAACAATGGTTTTTGATATATGTTTAATAAACCCGTCGGCTTTATAATATGTTGTGCCATGATCATTACATCGAACCCCTTAGCATTTCTAACTTTTGACATAGTTCGAAGTCTTTACAACGTGGATTTGATTTCACTCCAAACCTTTGGCATGCACTATTACATAGGTTTAATGAAACCCGACTTTCCAACCTTACAATAAGGTTTGTTACATAATGCGCTAATGTTTATGAAAACCCCCCTTTGCCTAAGGTTTTGAACACATTACATCGAACCTTTTTATTAAAGGTTTATGACATGACCTCTGAACATTATCATAATGTTTTTTGGATATGGTTTAAAACTTGAATATACGAACCTTTGGTGTTAGACTTTAACATACACCCTCCGAGCCTTATAAAAGGTTTATGGCTTAATTTTGGAGCTAGGGACTTCTAAGTCCATAAGTCTAGAAAACTTAGGAATAGGACTTAGTTTTACAATTCGCCCTAGGAAGACAATTTGACCTTTACAAAAGCGGTCACTAGACATTTTTGGACCTTTACGAAAAAGACTTAGAACATGTTTTACTTACATAAGTCTTATGACAATCTCTGTTGTTTTCTGTTGCAGGTCTCTTTGACGATGTATTTGATTGGGATTTTTAGACGTTTACTGGAGTCGCATCTGAAGTCGATGTTGCACATATGGAATTTACAAATCGAATGATCATCTTGATCAGTTATTACATAATCGATAATTACAACATTTCAAATAACCATCTTGGTTGACTAAGTAATTTCGATACAACTTTTAACAATTCTAAAGTTGGATTAGAGATGGATGTGATTGATAGTAGGATGTGATGACAGTCATGATGATGTGAGATGCATGTGTTCTTGTGGAGGAGATGTTACGATTGGATTAGCTACTCAACTAATCACCATCACAGGGGGATCCAACACAAGATGTTATCGTAGAGTTAGACAAGATTTGGGCATGGAGGAGGTCATGAGAAGATCTATTTGGGTTCCTGTTACACCGCTTTTTGGTCATCTAACCTATTATCATTAGATGGACCCAAGTACACCATGTAAGACCAATTTTACCCTAAGTAAAATTGCTTTCACTATGTAAAATAACTTAATAAAACACATTTATTAGGTTGTTTATGGTCTAAACAGGAAACCCCAAGGGGAAATATTAAACAAATCTATATTTGTTTGATTTTACTCATGGAATAATTAATTAAACAGTAATTTAATTATTATTCCTGGTCATATTTAACCCAAAACAAGGAAATTAATTAGATAAATCCTTATTTATCTTATTATTTTCTAGGAATAATTATTTAAATCTTATTTAAATAATATTCCTTGTTAAATATGACTAAATCATTTTTAAATAATTAAATAAATCATTATTTATTTAATTATCATTCAACCACTTCCTTAAAATAATAAATAAATCATTTATTTATTTATTATTTACAAATAAAAGGATTTGACCCAAGTCAAATGCCTTTTCCCTCCAACAAATATAATAAAATATTCCATAAAAGGTGGATCTAGATTTGGTTAATATTATTTTAATCATGCACCAAGATCTAGAATGACCCAATATTTTGTTATAAATAGAAGGGTTTTCTCATTCATTTGTCACCTTTTGTTGCCTATTAGATCACTCTGGATCTATACTCTTGGTTTGACTTTGAGCCATTATCATTGTCACATTCTCCATTATTTGCTTTGTGAGCTCCCTTTGAGTTCTATGTTTGTCTGGGTTTTCTACACCAACAAGAGAGAGAAATTTTAGATCTGAAATGCTGAGGACTTTCAAGAACCCATCCCATTGAAGAGAATTGGAAACACCTTTCTTGTTTTCCTCTCAGGTGCCCTTTAATATAAAAAATTCTTTCAAAAATATTGTTCTTGTCTTGTCTATTGGATGCATGGAGCAAAACCTTATTTTCACTACTTAATGTCTTTTTATGCATAGATAAACTTTTGTGTATTTGTCTTGATTCAACTAGCTGTAGATATGAAGATATTAACTTGACCATATTTTTCTTTGTGATAGAGAGTACATTTAATATCTTGTGACTAAAGTAGTAGTTTTGTACACTTCGAATCAAGATTCATACTAACCACTGGTGACTCCACACGGGTTTTCAATTACATTCTTCGTAGTTTTCATAATTTGCATATCCAGCTGGCAAACCTAGGGTTTCTCTTCACTTTTTTTTTCCTATTTTTTGTGTTGTTTTACCCATAAAACTCTCGAAACATTAAAATTCTTAACTTCTGTGCATGTTTAAGCTGTTAAGGCGAGAATGTGGACATATTTATCTAGGATGGCAAATTTTTAATAAATTAAAATACTTACAGAGACATGGAAGCTATTAAATGCAATTTTTCGACCCTAAAAAAAACACATGACTTGGTGCAGGGTATTTTTTCAACCTCAAAGCTAGCCACCTGGATAGAAAGCAGTGGGGTATAATGACACACTTTTTTTAATAGATTTAGAAGTCTACAGGTTTGTCTAAAGCTAAATCGAGGTTTTCTAGCCTTCGTCTTTGTTTAAGCCTTTTCTGATCTGTTTTACTCAACTAAGTGGGAATCTAGACCCTTAGGGCTTTAGTACCCTCCACTTTTTGTGGAAGAGTTTTAGCTGTTTCAGACGTCTGAATTTTCAGAATTTCAGCCTTCTTCTTTTCAGATCTGATACCTCCTCTTCAGATCCCTTTTAGATCAGCTATTTTTCCTTTCAAATCACCTCATATAGTTTTGTTTGGGTTTTCCTTTAGGGTCACTCCTTTCCCCTACTGCCTTTAGTTATTTACCTCCTCTTTTACAACAACCTTGCCTCTGTCTCTTTGATGTTTTTTGCACCTATTTTCAGCAGATTTATCCTTTAGATCCCTGTCCCTCCCGACCTTAGATCTATTGGCTTATTTTTAGTGTGTTTTGATTAGATTTTTTTCCCTCTATTAGACTAGTTTTTGAGAGACCCGCCTCCTTGGGTTAGATTGATGCATTGTTAGATGTTAATTTTCTGTTATTTCAGCATTATATATTGTTCTCTACAGATTTATTTTCAGTTACGCAACACACTTTTTATTTTTCTCTCAAAACTACGGGTCTAAAGATAGTCTTTATGCCACACACTCTCACCCTAGCCCGAAAGAGCACAGGATAACCGCATGGAAAATAAGTTAAAACATTCAAAATCAGTGACCTACTGCTCTTTCTTCGACATTGTAATCACTTGATTCTTCACCTCCTTGCCCTTGTTGTTCGTTCTTCTTCCCTCTGTGCAGTTATTGTGTTGTAATCATTACTTCAAGGCGTATATCCTGGAGACTTCTTGGCCTTCACCCTCAGTTTTCGATCGGTCGACCTACTCCTTCCGGCCGTCGTCGAGTTAGTCCTCTTCCGAGTCCACACTCTGACTCCTCTTCTGATTCATTGGGTTCTCCTTTTACTTCAGGTTCTCCCCCTGTCACCTTCACTATTTCTGGTCTAGGGCCTAATGCTAGCGGTAATCCCGGCCCTACTGCCGGGATTACTACTAGTGGAACTGCCACAAGAACTACCTCGACTGTCCCCTTGCTCCCTTACATGGTAGGCCTCAGTCTCCGCGATTTCAATCAGTTGATCAATGACCCTATCCACCACAATGTTGGTTGGCCTGCTATGCCAACCAAGCTCCCCTCTGACATTCCCAAGTTCGAAGGCCTCGCTAGAGAAGATCCCACCAACCATATCCGATCTTTCCACATGTGGTGTTCATCCAATTCCATTATCGATGATTCCATCTGTCTTCGGTTGTTCCAACGCACGCTTACGGTGGAAACCGTGTGTTATTGGAACCTCCCCTCTTCCCATACCTTTTAAAATAACTACTTTGAGCCTTCTTATCTTATTTCGACTCCCTCTCTAATATGACAGTACCAAACTCTTGACCTTTTTCGTCAGTCATACGCACCCATCTGCTCAGATCATGTTCGGGAGTGGCGGAGAAGAAAGAGCATGTCGAGGCACTACCTTTGAAGATCGGGTCTCATGGGGTGGTTCCTTAGATCTCTCTTACCGCTATTGGAAAATATGTCGCGTCTCATTTTCCTCAAACGAAGAAAGTTTGCCCTCCAAATAGCCATGAAATATGGCTGATCTATGCTCGATGCAGTTGCGTTTATCTTGTCATGCGACCTCCCCCAGGCAGTTGGTGCTAACAGATTTGACATCTCATTCTGAGTAGTATCATTGGAGCTCTTTCTCATCCATACGCTCAACCTCCTATGGGCTATGGTTTCCCTCCGGGAGGGGCCAACACCTCCAGCACTTTTCCCCCTCCAAGTAGCATGTATCCAAGATATGGCATGCCTCATCCTTTTTCCAAACCTCTTGCTTACCTCAATGTTGCCCAACCTAACCATTATCCTTATCCATAGCTTGGTGCCCCATCTCCTCTAGCATTTTTACCTCTGCCTCCCTTGCCTTCTCAACCCCAGCAACAGCAACTACCACCCCCTCCAGGGCAAGTATTTGCACAGTAGGGCGCAACTAGTCATCCTTCTTCTCAAAAGAAGAGGAAATGAAATCAAAACCAATCTTCCCCTGGTACTCATTGACCCAATCCTCAAGGTATTGACTCTAATGCTGCTACCTAGAAACAGGGCACTCAGCCCAAGTCGGATAGGCTTATTCATTCAAATAAGCCTTGTTCATGTTGCGGTGTTTACGGTCATTACACTCACGATTGTCCCCTTTTACCACGAATGCGGTATTCTTTGCTGAGATGTAAGTCTCGAACCCCATTGCGGGACAACGCCTCCCCTACACTCCCCCAGTGGCCACTATTCAACCAACTGTGTTTTACCAATCCCTTTCCCCGGCAAGGATTAGTGGCTACCCAACCACCTAATGGACAAGGGGCCACTCAACCTTCACCTTCTGGTTGCTCTGATTACCAAATTCTCATGATGAACTCTAATCAACCTCTAACCGTCGACCTTAACCTTCAAACTTGGTCTCTTCAGTACCCCATGCCTCTCGCTCTGTCTGTCTCCGAGTCACCTTCTTCAGGTCCTACAGAGCCTCTTTCTACACCCAATGGTCCCTTGCAGATCCCTCAGCCCAAAGTTGAGGTTCATACCAAGATTCCTAAGGGCCCATTACGCTGTTATGATGTTTCTGGTCGAGCTGCTCATTCATATAGCATAGTAGATGATTTGGCACAATCTACTGCTGCCATTTCAACACTAGAATTCCTCTAGTCATGCCTTTCTCAAAAGAAGGCTCTACTATTAGCCATGGGCGTTGTAGATCCTGCTGATGACCAATTGATTGTTTTCGATGCTCATCAATCAGAACATCCTCCCCTTCCTGCTTCCGTAGCTTTCCAAATCCAGTCAAAATCGAATGCTAACGTTTCTCGTTATCAGGCATGACGGTTTGCGTTGACGTTGAAGTCATCGATGCCCCTCTTGATTATAACATTCTTTTGGGGCATAGCTACACCTATGCCATGTCTATTGTCCCATTCGCGGTCCATTGCAAGATGTTTTTCCCCCATAATGGAAAAATAGTCACCATTGAACAACTGATGTAACATGAGCCAAAATCCCAGACCTCCCCTGAGATGATCATCTCTTCTGTGACCAATAAGCAAACTATCGATTCTTTAACCAGCGTCCCTCCTAGCATCTACGCAAACTCTTCTTTGCTTGGAAACTTCCCTGGTCTTCCTCCTCCCCCTGCCTCTGATCCCAGCTTCTTGAATGTTTGCATGATGCAATCATCCCAGGATGCCCTTAAGCGGCTCGCTTCGGCTAGTCAGCAACCTCAACCTCCACCTTGCTTGCCGTAACCTGCTCCTAGCCCTTCATTTCAGCCAGTCGGACCTCCTCCTTCTGGTCCTTCTCCTTCAGCTAGTACCCATGAGCCCTTTTATTCCCCTGGGATGGTTCCACCAAGCCTCAACCATCTTGGAGTCGTCCCTCCTGGTCATTACCCTGTTGGTCAGATACCTTTCCTTGCTCCCCCTCCCGGAGTCTATTCGGTTCCCATCATGGCCACCCTTTCTCTCCCCAACCTGACCCTAGGTATTCCCGTCTGGTACCTTGACCCTCCAGCCGCTACCCCACCCGGTCACCCGACACCCTACCTTGCTTTGAAACGGGTTCAACCAGTTCCCCTCGGTTCTTTCGTTGCTATAGTGCCACCCACACCTCAACAGGACCCTTCTCCTGTTGTGACAGCTCCGGGAAATAAAGGAAAAGCTTGCAAGGGGGCATCCAAAGACAAGGCCACCTTGACTAACCTTGCCCCTCCTCTTCCTGCAAAGCTTTGTGCCTTGTGTAATGTCATCGGTCATGCCACCCATACTTGTCTCGAATTTCCTCGTATTAAACCCATGGTTAAAGTTTCACTCCTTGAGTCTACGGTCCCTAAACCCTCTGTTCCTTCTTCGTCCGCAGTCAAGAACCCAAATACTATTCGCACCAAAAAATCCTATGCTCTGTGTGGTGTCCATGGCCATTATTCCCACCATTGTCCCCAACTAATGCATTACCGCGCCTCTTTAGAAGTAGTTCGAGAGTATGAGGTTGAAAAAAATCAATCCGCCTCTCCCATACTTGCGCAGTATGCTTCAGGTCAACTTGAAGATCTACCCACTCCCATTGAAATTCCCCCTCCTGATGTCGAGATGACGGAGCCTTCTACCACCATCCTCTACCTATCATCATATGTGAGAACCTCGGGGAACATTCCCTTTGAATCCTCCCCTATTGTTTCGCTCGACCCCCCTTCAGTGACCACCCTGGGCTCAACATCATTTGACCATATAGTTAATTGTTCTTCTGTCATCCCCCGTAACGATCCGTATGTGAGCCTTTATTCCCATGCTGATGATTTAGGTAGCTTTGCAGCGTCATGTGGTTTCCCTTCCCCTCGTCATCCCCTCTTTTCCCATCATGATGACCTCCTGGAAGCCTTCTCCACCCCTGACCTTATCTTTCCCGCCCATAATCGGGATGACACCATTCATATCTATGTTGACCTCCATAGCATGAGCACCAGCTATACCTCCCATAGCCCTCATACACCACCCTCTAGTCGGTATATGAGTCATATCCATCTTACCAAGAACACTCCCCCCCGCAGTTGTTGTTTTATGTCTACTTTGTACTCACGCTACCATCATTGTTCTTCCCCCTCCCATTTATTGTCCTGTGACACTATTCCGCAGAACCTCCTATCCACACCCTATATCGGTTACGCTGATGGTGCAAGTCGCTATTCCTGGAATTTAGCCTCGACGATTTGGGCCATCTTTACCCCCTTGCATGCACTTGTTCTCTCGAACGGGGTCTACATTGGTACTGCCACCAATAATCAGGCCGAATAAGATGCAGTGTGTGGTCTCTTAGCCGATGCCCTCTCTCATCGCATCCTCCATCTGCACGTTCGGTTAGATTCCCTGCTTCTTTTCATGCAACTAAATGGTGTCTATCGTGTGCATAATCCTATCCTTTTTAGACGATATTTACGAGTGAAACTTTTGATACATGAATTTGAAACCATTACTTTCAGTCATGTACCTCGAGAACAAAATCACTACGTAGATAGCATTGCAAACCATGTTCTAGATTGGCATTTATCACATGCATTTCATACAAGACAATAACATTCAAAAACATCAAACGATGCATATCCATAATATGTGTCCTATAACATGTTTTTAGAGTCCATCTACTCTGATACATATGACATACCCATCGCATGTTACAAAAATAAAGCTCAAAACTGGGGGCACCACTTGCCCCTACATACACACTAGGGGGCACCACCTGCCCCACACCTAATCACTATCTGGAGGATCTCGAGCCAAAGGCTCTGCTCCCACAGCTTGTAGATTGTGCATCCCCTGACCGGCCATCACCATACGCCGCATGACACCTCGCCATTCTGAGGGTAGACCAATACATGACTATATGTACTGGTCATCTAAGTCTTGCAAACCGCGCTCTGAAACACCGGTTACCAACCTCTCACATCTACGACGGATTTCCTCCAGGAGGGCGGTCACATCCTCATTCTGTGCCGCTCTCAATCCACTGGGGCCTGCAACTCCTGATACTGTAGGTCGTCCCATATATCCGGCCAGTTTCACGAAGCTATATCTGCATACTAAAAATTACATGAATCAGTACCATATATACTATTTAGAAACTTTAAACATGCACATAAAATATTAGTTACTTGTCACTTACCATCAGGCCCCCATACTCGACCAGGCGGAAGTGGCAGGTCCGGATCCCCACAATAACTCATCCCACTATAGGGATAGTTGTCTATGTACAACAGAATTTGATCCCAATGGGAAAGAACTCAAGTCGGAACACTCGTCTGACCGCCCCTCCTCCTCCTCTACACAGTAGTCGCCCCCACCGGCACATCCTAGGCTCTCTTGGGCCCCCATTCGGGAGATGTATATGAGGTCACAAGGTCGAGATCTTCTCAAAAAATAAGGAGCACAATAAGGTCCATACGCATAATCATGGTTCACTTGCTGCTTGCAAAGTGACAACTATCATTTCAATGACACCAACATCATCTGGGCCCACCCATAGTAGGTCCTACTCAACACTTTCTCCATAATCATCATCTACCCCCCAGTGATGTGATGGAGCGCCTGGTTGACTAGGATCCGTAGCACCGCTGTGGCCACTACACGGGTCTCTAATATCTCTAGGTCCTCGATCGGTATCTGAGTCCCTTTGA